>JASCZW010002452.1:0-14928 GCA_034211315.2 Aedes japonicus
AGCGATTTTATGAGTTTTTCCAGCCGAAATGACCATGACCGCTCTACACTCAGTAGCAAAATAAAGCCGAGCAAAATTTTGCTTCCAAAAAACGGGTTGTTCAACCTTCTGTCACTTTGTCAATTATCAATATTTTTGGCTGAAATTTTCACAATACTATGACAAACCTTCACCTCGGCTTTTTTTTTGCACCGATATTTCAGCAAGGCTTCAATATCGAGTGAAAATGGGAAATAGTCACGTTGGTGCGTCAACTTTGACGCCAGCTGTAGTCCAAACCACTTGATGGAAATAGTTCAAATTTTGTTCTCATAGTTTTCTATATTGTTTCAAGCTATAAAGAAATTTTTAATATTCTATCTAAATTTTTCACAGAAATACGGATTTTTGAAATTGGTATATCCAAAAGGACTTTTTTCACATATGTTATGATAATTTCAAATTTATAAATTTTATCAACATGAAGTTTTGGTCACATAAGTTCTATACATTTGTCATAGTATTGTGAAAGTTTCAGCCAAAAATATTGATAATTGACAAAGTGACAGAAGGTTGAACAACGTGTTTTTCGGAAGCAAATTTTTGCTCGGCTTTTTTTTGCTACTGAGTGTATATGAGCGTTTCCAGCCGAAATGACCTGGAAATGTAAAACTTACTTTTAATATTTTTTTACTTCACTGAAAATTTATTTTCGTAAATTAGCTTTCACTCGTTTCGTAAACATGGATTTTGCAAAAAGAACAAATGTCTCGTAAATTGTAGGAAATCTTCATTTTGCTTGTGATCTCACAAAATGCTATCATTACACTTTTTTTGTACAATGCACAAAATGAATTTCGTGTAGACCAGCCAATCGCAGCTTCTCTTCGATCGTACTAATAAATGTTGGTGTTGCTGCTGGGATGGCGGGAATCACTAATTCATCCCAAAATAGAAATGAAAACGCTGTCTAGAGCTAGAACCTCTTGCACAACAATCAAGTAATTTCTCACGAGCCAACATGGTTTACTGAGATTAACCACGGACTCGATAACAGCTGTGGGGTTGTGTCACCAAGTCTTTAGGGGCTGTTCAATGAAGTGTTCATAAACCACGTAGACAATTAAGGGGGTTGAGGGGTTTCGGAAAAGTCTACGTTTGTCTACGATGGGGGAGGGGGGGATATACCAATAGTCAACGTAGACCTTTTTTTTCTCTCTACAAAACCGATATTCATACCCTCCACGCTGAAAAAAATGCCGTCATAACAAACATATTCCAGGTAAATCCAAACATAAAATTAGTTGATATTGGCCGCAAACATAAACTTTCTTTCTTTCTAATATATTCTATGTTTAAATCCAACCCTAGTAGCACACTTGTTGCCATTCGGTTGAGATAACATAAATATGACTTGCTAAAGGGCGATACGGTCAAAATTTGGTCAATATCAACTTGACGTATTTCTTTCAATTTTGCATTTAAAAAACCTGAACACTCCTCATTTTGAAGGTGTGTGTGTGTAGAATGTTGCTCCTATTTTGATTTTGGAATTCACTCTTCAGTTGTCAAAATGCCGTCCAAGCAAGAAGAGCAGCGTATCAAAATTTTGCTCGCGCATCGCGAAAATCTGAGCTACTCGCACGCAAAGGTGGCAAAATCGCTAAAAGTTGCCAAATCAACCGTTACAAATGTAATTAAAGTGTTTGGGGAACGTTTGTCGACAGCCAGGAAGTCTGGATCGGGGGGAAATCGAAAACCGGAAGCCGCTGAGACGACAAAGAGAGTTGCCGGTAGTTTCAAGCGAAACCCTAACCTATCTCTCCGAGATGCCGCAAATAAGCTGGGTGTATCGTCTACAACCGTGCATCGAGCCAAAAACGAGCCGGACTATCGACTTACAAGAAGGTAGTGACTCCAAATCGCGATGATAAACAAAATACGACGGCCAAAGCGCGATCCCGGAGGCTGTACACGACGATGCTGACGAAGTTTGACTGCGTGGTAATGGACGACGAAACCTACGTCAAAGCCGACTACAAGCAGCTTTCGGGACAGGAGTTTTATACGGCAAAAGGAAGGGGAAAGGTAGCAGATATTTTCAAGCGACACGAAACTGTCAAAGTTCGCAAACGAAATATCTGGTTTGGCAAGCCATCTGTACCTGTGGCTTGAAAAGCAGCATTTTCATAGCTTCCGGGACTGTCAACCAAGAAATTTACGTGAAAGAGTGTTTGAATAAACGTCTGCTGCCTTTCCTGAAGAAACACGGTTGTTCCGTACTGTTTTGGCCGGATTTGGCATCTTGCCATTACGGTAAAAAGGCCATGGAGTGGTACGCCGCCAACAACGTGCAGGTGGTTCCCAAGGACAAGAACCCTCCCAACACGCCAGAGCTCCGCCCAATTGAGAAATACTGGGCTATTGTCAAGCGGAACCTAAAGAAGACCAAAAAAACTGCTAAGGACGAGCAGCAGTTCAAGGCAAACTGGCTTTCTGCGGCGAAGAAGGTGGACAAGGTGGCTGTACAAAATCTGATGGCAGGGGTCAAGCGTAAGGCCCGGCAATTCGGATTTGGAAAAGCGGAAGCCTAACTGAATATTTTTCCTGAATTTTATACTAATTGAACTTGAAAAAGAAATTTAATTTGATTTTTTAAATAAACGATTTCACCGATTTACACGCGTTTTCCCTTGACCAAATTTTGACCGTATCACCCTTTAAGTCATAATCAAGTCACTACCACTAAGAAAGATCGTACTGTGCTACATGGGAAGTGACTACGATGTTTGAAATTAAAATCATATTGTGTTTATTTTCAACATATTAAAGATACGAATAACCGTACAAATTTTGGATTTTACTGGTTGCGTTCTAATTTTAATTTATTTATTCTATGAGTCTAGGTTTTCTTAGTCCAGCATTGAGCTTAAATGATAACATGTTCCAGTTTCAAAAAGTTTGCTCAGAGATGCACTGCACAACGTTTCGAGCCATGAACTTTGTAAAAATTGAAGCAATGCATCAAATCAGTATAATATGGCAGCAAATTAAATAATGAAGCATAACATCCCGTTAACACTACAACCTATGTTCCGTGATAAAGACTATCTTCATATAAGCATCTATACATCTAAAGACTGTCTACGTTAAATTTCAGACACCAAAACAATAGTAGCAAAACAAAATTCACACATTATTCAAAAATACCGATTGTTTATTTCACAATAATAGATTTATATCTACATTAGAAACAGTGGGTAAAGATGTTCATCCTTCTTTTTGTTAAATTCTCGAACCTCCTGTGGTCAAGGATTGTCGAAAAACACAGAGTAGTGCAAAATAGGCAAGTGCTTCACCCAATTTCAAATGTGCGTCTCCTGTTTCAGAAGAGCGCACAAAACGAAAGTGCGAGAGATTTCGTAGCAGCACGAGAGACAGATAGCCGCACATGCACTACTCTTTCAGAGACAAAGAGTAATGAACAGTGCTTTACTCTGTGCTTTGGCTCATGCTTTGGTAAATGGTAGCAAAATGAAAAGTTTTGATGCTAGTAACAAAGAGGCATTGTATGGGTTCATGGAGGGAAAATTTTATTAAAATCTTTATTCACATGCTAGTCCGGCTCATGCCGCCGTGTCTGTTTTCTGCACTTGTGTTTGCACAGAGACGAGAAGGGAGAGTGCAATCGTTAGCACCCGAAGAGACGAGAGCAAATTTAAAATGAGATGTGCGGCTTTGAGCGCACGGCACAACAAGGGTGCACGGGAGTACAGACTGCACTTTCACGTCTCTTTGAAATTTAGTGTGTTGTCTCGTAGCACCTTATCCCTGCCTGTGGTACACCCGCGATCAGGTTCCGTACGGTATCCTCAGAAACGCCCGCCGTGACGATTCTCCATCTTCTCTTGAAATCATAGGTGTCATTTGCTTTTTTTTTAGTTTCGAAGAGTACCTGCTTAACTAGAGCCCAGTACTTCTCTATTGGGTGAAGTTCTCGACAGTTTGGTGGATTGGCTGTTTTTGGCACGTATTGTACTTTATACCATTCCAGAATGGATTTGGCATAGTTGAAAAATAGACTGGAGAGTCGTGGCTACTGATAAACAATAGCAACCGCTTTTGCAGACATTCTTTCTCGTACACATCCTTATTGACAGTGAAACTTTTAGATTTTCAATCACAACTACAAATGGCCTGCCAAATCAAATACTTCTTCGAGAATTAGGACACCTTCTTTATCCGGAAATGCTAGGCAACGGCGTTCCTTTGCATTGCGATATAAAAAGCTAGACCCTGAAGCTAAGTCTTCGAGTTCCGTCGTCTATTTTGATACAAGAAAATGTTTGCAAATAATTGGTGTCATGCACCTTAGCACGACTTTATGCAGTGAAATTTTCACAGCTGAACACCTTTTTCACTTTGTACGGCTTCAGTACGGCAAGCCCTGTTTTACTTTTTGTACATATAATTTTGACTTCCCCGCCACATTTCGCACAGAAAGATTGGGATTTTTCTCAATAATGATAATCACTTTCTTGTCCATTTATCGGGAGCATACTTTTCGATTTGTTCGACTTCCAACCTTCCGATCTACAGTTAAGTACTGGCCAAATGATTTGCAAACACACAACACGGTACTTTTGGAAATTTTTGTTTCTTGGCAAATGCGTTTCCAAATGATTCGATGCCATTTTACTGAATGTAACAAGAATGTAAACATAACTATAAATTAGAAGAGAAATTAGTAATCTCCATTTAATTCCAACTACCTTTGCTTATCTTCGACAGATACGCGTATTTCGTCTACAATGTGCAGACTTCTTCAGTGTCTCGTACTAATAACTCGACGAGTCGAGGGAGGGGTTTGAAAGTGTCAAATTTTGGTCTACGTGGTTTATGAACAGTCCCTTATAGCAAACAGCCGTTTGTGATGGTGTTAGCTTTAAGCTAGAATTCATGATGTTTTATTAATCATAGTTCACAATTATATCTTACATTTACTTACAATTTTAGTGTAGGAATAAGTACATGGGAGGAATCTTTTCTTCCATCCACGTTATCTTAGGTTATCTGTAAGGCGTAGTTTATAAGTTAGCGTTTAATTTCACAATATTTTCTAATAAATTTACTTACGATAGCAAGTATATATTCTCACTTATTTTTAATAAAATTAACTAGTTTTAAGGAATCTTACTAATCTAAAATATGTAAATTAATTTCGTCTCCGCACAACAATGTGTTTTTGTTATAAATTAATTCTTTAATGCTTCCGTTTGACGTTCCTTTTCATGGCATGTCATTCTTGACATGTTCGGTGTATGCGGTCTGCTGTGAACGCGTTGACCTACATCGACGGCGTCGCTGCCACGAGGGGTGTTGTCGTCACAACAGCTTTTCCTAAAAATATAGGATCAAACCTTATGTCAGAAACATTAAAAAATAAAACGCTAACCACAACTCCTCGTGGTTGCGCTTATTTTTCAATTATTTTTTGAGCCGATAAAGTAGATCTGCCAGTCGTTCATGCAACCACCAGTGAGACGTTTCTTTTTTATTGGTAACAAATTACTCGTAGTTCTTTGTATTGTTTTCGTAGAATGAACGAATGTTCTTTCTGTGTCAATAAATGCTTAGTGCTTTTGACAGTTGCACGTGTGGTATGAAACACGAAGTTACCTTCTTAAATAGTATAGGAAAGGCTTGTAAGATGAAACACGATCCGTTTTTCGCTCGTAACATGTATAATTTTTATTTTTTGCAAATCCAAAGATATATTTTGAAAGAAGAACTAATGGGCTCCAACATTGCTATCGTAACTGATTATTTGTAGTCATCAAAAAAAAAGTTATGGCCTATTTTCAAAATCCATCCAAAATTGCAATTTCAAAAAATGGCTGGTAAGATGGAACACGATTCGTTTTTTGCTCGTAACATGTATAATTTTTATTTTTTCGAAGATTTTTCGAAAAAAGAACTAAAGAACTCCAAGTTTGCCCACGGAACTGATTATGGACTTTTTTCGAAATCCATCGAAAATTGCAATTTCAAAAAATGTATTGTTATATTTCAATTTATTGTTGATTCCATGGCATTTTTGAACATAAAAAATGTCATTCAAATGTTTTAAAATGAAAAAAAAATGTGTTCAATCGTACAAGCTCAACAGTGTTCCATCTAAAAAACATGACGCCATAAGCACAAAACATCAAACAATTGTTTCACTTTACCAGTTGTTTGGAAATGCCTTTGGATCATAAAAATACACCAAAAATGCTAGCCAACACAAATGCTAACCTTTTGATATCGATGAGAAATTTCCACTTACTAAGCACAAGAAATAATTGCTATTTTAATTATTCCACCACTTTCGAACAATGAAACCTGGAAGAGCTAGATCGAATGAGTGTATTCACTCCAAAAGCAAATGAAAATTGAAGAATAGTAAAAAAAATGAGGTTAACACTTGTCAGCGCGATCGTGTTGTCACTATGAATGTCAAAAGTGGCGCTGTTCCATCTTAGAAGCCTTTCCTCTACAAATCAGTTTCGTTGCGGAAAACAACGAATAGATTTGTTAGTCCTACCTTCGATTTCGTAATATAAAAGAAAATTAGTTTTCAGTGAAGTTAGCAGAAGCAGATAATTTCTCATCTCCATGCGAAGCGCAAGGAGCGGACAGTAATTTTATTGCTAGAACAAATAGACATGAAGAGAAAGTGTATTGATAGATCCGTATAGAGTAAAGGCAGGCTTTGAAAATTGAAAGAATACAAGATTGAAAACGAGCGGAGGGCATTTGAACGGTAGTATACGATCAGGCACATAACCCTTTGTCATACTACCCCATGCAGGATAGGCAAGGGGGGAAATCCCCAGAAATCCCCATTGGGCACTTCCCAATGCAAACACTTAGCATACAGCACAGGTTCAACACAATTTTATTTACACACGCGAACTAACATTAAACGACACTTTATTTTTGCTTATACAACTACTCTTTATACTTAGATGTATTTTCCTCTTAATCTAATTACAACACAAACCGTTTAAAATAACGTATATTTCATCGGAACGCGAGCGGTCGAGCGATCGATGATACCCGTCGTGTGGTCTTACATGCACCCCGTATGGCCTTGCATGCACTGATGTTTCTCGAACATCTCCGAACATTCATCCCCCATGCCGTACATGCGTGTAGGTAGACGACCATATTCGATCTGGGAACAGTGGTAGTGGTCAACGGTGAGTTACCGATGGACAGCTATAGTTGACCGATCCGTCCAGTGACATCTAGATAGCGTGATGAACAGCTGATTTATTTTCGTTGTCGAACATCCTGCCCCAGCAGAAATGACCATTTCTGAATATTATTGATTATGAATCCGTTGACAAGCTCGTTGATGTGAAACATGGAACAGATAAAAGGCCCGGTAGGATTTTCCATAAAGGTTAAGATATTGGACAGGTCCTTACCTGAACCTTTCCGATTGAGGGCCTTGTATGCAGAAAATCTACGATGAATCCTGCCCCAGCTGAGGTGACGTCCTTGTTGACTCTTGAGTCCAACATTTTTTTTCCATCAGTGAGTAATTCTCGCTGGAACAAGGCCGCCATTGGCACATATCTTTTGATTTCAAATTTTTCATCGCTATTAGTTAGAATATATTGAAACAAGATAAAAAACGCTTTGGTTGAGCCAAATTGATGGACCCCTCGTTTTCTAAGGGACTAAACATGTTGTAAAAATGTCGATTTTTGGATAATTTCAAGGTAAGTAAACAAGTTATATCACAAAATTTTACATTGAAACATCTTCAAAACTCGTTGCTGTTGTACAGAGGATAAATAAAGCGTTCAATTGATGTTAAAAAAAAATGTGGCGGCCATCTTGGATTTGGCCGTCATCTTGAATTTTATCAATAATATCGATTTTTCACTATGAGCGCACCGCTCAATCCAAATTCTGAGCACACCATCTGAAAGCTGAGAAAAAAATACATAAGATGCAGTCGAGAAACTAGGTGTGCATTGACATTTACCCGATAAAAAAATATTTTTTCTAAAAAGAGTTTGACGTTTTTTTGCGTGTATTGCGCAATATCAATATGTATCATATTTCTATACGCAACAAAGCATAATTTTGCAATCACTGTTTTTTTTTTTTTGTGTTCTGTAGAGTAAAGAACAATCATTTTAAGTAAAAAAAATTTTGCCATCTTCGTTTAAGACGCCATTTTGATTATTAGCAGTTTAGCGTGTTTTTCCTTTTTTTTTATTTTTCAAATTCCGATATGAGTTAGAATAGTATTAAATACAATCTAATTTAGTTGCTTCAAATGAAAATAAATATAATGAAATCGTTTTTAGATTCCTAAAGTTCATATTCATGTTTTAAATCTAAGGTTGTGGAATTTTATCTCAGAGCTCTTCGAATATTTTTTAGATATGATTATGTACTCGTTTTGTGGCAAAAAATAATGGTAGTTTTGAGTCCCTTTGATGGTTTGAACATTCTCCATTCGAATTTGCAGTTTAGCCAACGATGTATCGTAATCGAGCTGTCCCACGTAACTGAAAGACATTGTTTGTCCTTGTTGCTCTACAGCCAATGCATAGAATGAGGAAGCATCTGTTATCAGCTTGTCTCTATTTGGCGTTAAGCTGTATTTGTGCGCAGCACGTTTAAGTGTTCCCGCCACTCCATCACATGGACATTTTCCGTGAGAACTGGCGTGAAAATTCCATTCTACATCCATTTGAAAATCTTTCTTCATAAATGTGATGTTGGTGAAGTTATATTTGTTCTTGTACTGACTCCCAGCTCCATCGGTGAACACGTGGGTCTTTGTTATCTGCGTAAGATTGATCTTCATGAACTCAAACAGCTTAACAAAACAGCAGTGAACCAAAACATAGTTATGCTCAAGAACAGGTGAAATAATAATTTATGTTTTATGAAGAATCTCTCCTTCGATTCTATAATAAATCACGAATGGATGAATTGTAATCATCTGCCTTGCGAAATGGTGCGATTGTATCTCGTTCTGAATGGTTACTTTGTAGTTTTCTGAAAAGTCTGCGTAAACGATAGCTTCATTTGACTTCAGATTGGACTTCAGCTCAAATAGATAGTCTTTTTGTGCCTTAGAATATAAACATAAAATGAGTATTAATGGGTCATTTTTTTGTCAGTTGTGTACCTTTGTGATGAAGAAATGTGGCAAGAAGCCGTTGAGCAGATTGCTGAAGTTATCTACAAACTCTTCAGGTGCGCTTGTCGTGTTATCAACAAGTTGATAGTGGTTTTCTATCGGAATCCAATTTTTAATCTTGATGATTTCTAGAGGAAATTTTTCAATTTCATCCAGTAATTTTCTACTGAAATCACTCAAGTCAGGACAGTCTGTGCATTCCAAAAAGTAGCATTGAGGAGAAGGGTTTTTACATACTAAATATTCCTGAATCAGCTCGCTCAAGCAGCTGTCTCGTATTATCGGTAAGGCTTTCACCGCACGCAATGACAATTCAATATTTTCATGCCTCATGCATACGCACACTGTATGCGTACCGGAGCTTCCGGTAAGTATGCATTCCGAAGGTCGCAGCTTAGCGAACGTAGAAAATCCGATTTTCAAATTTGGGAAAAGTTCTTTAAAGTTTGCAAAAATTTCGTTTAGTGACCCAAGAAGCAAACGTTTTGGCCTACTTTCTCGACCGGCGGGTGTCTTTACACTGATTTTATCCCGAATACCTGGCATTAACGTACTACAGTCCAAATAGTACTGTTTTGCCTCTTCCTGAGCGACCTTTTCCAATTCTGTTACCGATGTACCCGCATCTGGAAGTTTAAGAATTCCCTTCGAAGCACGAACTTGTTGAGCCTTTTCGATGAACCATTTACCTGCAGAATTGTGGAAGATTAGCTTCCGCATGTTGATGATATTTACCATACTTACTGCATCCTGTTTTATCCATCATTTTCTGCCTGCTCCACGAAGGAGTGAGCAATGTTAAAATTTGGAATTTGACCGGTATTGAAGCGATCTTACAATTTTCAAGCATATCTTTGACAACTGGCACGTTAGTATCGTCATAGTACACTTCGCAATCAACCTACAAAATTTGTTTTATTGCAATCACGGCTTGTTTGAGCATTTCGCAGCGGAAGGTTTCCCGTCGCAGCTCTCTTCTGTTGACATTCCGGATCCCAATTCGGGATAGAATTTCCGTCATGTTTTGGAAATCATGCTCACTAATGTTTCCAACCTCTTCAACGTAAACCTCATCTCCGTTTTCAACAACTTCCATCGGCTGGAAAGTACGGTTTGACTGCTGACGGGTCACTTGCAAGCGGCATGTCGTACATATTTTCTCATGAAGTTCCGGAACGGTCGTGGATCCAATAGATTCTAAAAAATTCACGATTTTTTGTGTTATACTTGTCAGTTTCGAAGATTTTCTCCAGCTTCTATGATCAGCTTTGGCAAACGGGTTGCAACAAAATTCCTTTTTGGGTACCCGTACAGTACGGTTCTTCGCCATTTTCAAGAACTTTGAACTAATCGGATGTACAAAACAAACAAGCTTCCGCTATCGTAAACGAGTCTTCTTCTTCTATTTGGTTCGAAACATCAAATTGTCATGGTGAGCCAGTGAATGAAACTATATTCCCTGTTGCGCATTGACAGCCATGAATAGAATCATTTTTTCCTCGGAATTTTCATACTTATGCACCGAATTGATTGTTAAAATTAAATTGTTAAATTTTTAAAATGATTGTTCTTTACTCTACAGAACACAAAAAAAACAGTGATTGCAAAATTATGCTTTGTTGCGTATAGAAATATGATACATATTGATATTGCGCAATACACGCAAAAAACGTCAAACTCTTTTTAGAAAAAGTATTTTTTTATCGGGTAAATGTCAATGCACACCTAGTTTCTCGACTGCATCTTATGTATTTTTTCTCAGCTTTCAGATGGTGTGCTCAGAATTCGGATTGAGCGGTGCGCTCGTAGTGAAAAATCGATATTATTGATAAAATTCAAGATGGCGGCCAAATCCAATATGTCCGCCACATTTTTTTTTAACATCAATTGAAAGCTTTATTTATCCTCTATGCAACAGCAACGAGTTTTGAAGATGTTTCAATGTAAAATTTTGTGATATAACATGTTTACTTACCTTGAAATTATCCAAAAATCGACATTTTTACAACATGTTTAGTCCCTTAGAAAACGAGGGGTCCATCAATTTGGCTCATCCAAAGCGTTTTTATCTTGTTTCAATATATTCTAACTAAAAGCGATGAAAAATTTGAAATCAAAAGATATGTGCCAATGGCGGCCTGGTTCCAGCGAGAATTACTCCAGTGGAAAAAACTTACTTTCGTGGGTGAAACATGTGCACAAATTTTCAATTAAATCGGAGACACTCGAATTTGGTCAGTAAGTTATTTCTTGCCTGAAACGCTCGAAGCGCTTCATATGTCGAATAAAAATTCCGGCAAGCTGGTATACACTGGGAAAATTACTCAGTTTATGTTACGAAATCGAAGGTAGGAATTAAATAAATCCTTTCGTTGCGCTTTCTGGCTACAAACTCATTTGTACGAATTATGAAGCTACCTTCGTGCTCAATGCCACACGCTTAGCTGCCAAAAGCACGTACATTTGTTGACAAAGAAAGAACATTTGCATTGTACAAAACAATGTACAAAGAGCAACGAATATTTTGTTACAAAATGTAAAAGAGACTTCTTCGATTCACACAGATCTGTAAATATCGTCTCGAAATTCAATAGAAAATATATTATTAAGATCGTGTTGATCTCACTAGGCACTTTTCTTACTTCTTTGATAAAATCAAGGTGTATATTTGATTTGGCCATTGAAACTTAGATGCCAATGAGTTTAAACAATTATTATATTTATTATTCAGCTTCAAAATTTTTATGTAGCGTTATCAGCCCACTATCTGTGTGATAAACGTGCTTTAATCAATCTAATTTGGCCATTTCGTCGTGCGCGTAAATCTGTTGTTCCTTTTAAGGGCTTACGCTGAAGCATTCTCGACGGCAGCGATGTTTTCATTCTCAAATAATTGATATAACTCAATCTGTACTAAATATTAAAAATTTAACCACATCAGTTTGTATGCTTATTGTTTTCGTGAGCAATCTGATGGAGTTCGATTCGAAATTATCACTAAACAATCGAGATTTATCAATTTGAAATAGCAAAGGTAAGTTTGGTGAGAGAGATAAAGATAGAAAAATATACATGGAGCAGCGATTCACCTTTAACCCATACCCCTACAGAAACGGTTTGTGGCGAATCTATTACTTCAGTGGTGTGAATGTGCCCGCCGTCATCGTCGTCTCTAATCGCGCCAAACCTGCTGCTGCTGGCTATGCTTGTTTACTACTGCCTAATGAAGTCGCAACTGAAGGCCTGCTGCGATGGTGCGTGAAACGATGATTTTTGATCGCCAATTTAAAAGTTAATGACAAACCATTCAAGTGAGGTGCGAACCATCGGCCACAGCTCAGGGGATTTGCTTACAAAATAAGCGCTGCTAATTAAATATTAAACAATGCGTATGATCAAGCGGCTCTCCAACCTGTTGCCGATTTCGAATCGAAAATCGGTCATAAGTTTGTTTATGTTTTTGCATATCATTATATTCAAATTGATTTCAGTTCTTAAGCCTAACATAAGTTTCGATTAGTTATGCGATCATAACTTGAGAACTGCTGCACTAATGTTTTTGTTTTCCGCGAAAACATGAAGCTCAAAATCGAACACCGTCGATATCGAATTACCCCTTGATCTGATAGCTATTAATTCACGGTTTGCCAAACTGCCCGGAGATCTAATCGGGCGACCACAACCGTCTAAAGCCATCCAACCCGGACGGGTTGCAAACCTTGAAAAGTCTCGAAATAAATACAAATCCATAAACAAATTATCAAATTTGCCAACGGCCCGAAATGATCCTAATGGCCGCTAAACATTTCAGCACATGACCCCTGGCTGGGTCATTCGCCACAGCAGCCGTGCCGTTTTGCCAATGACTGCTGATGACAATCTTGATAATGGCGCACTCGGTGGCAGCTGATTGGATGTGCTCGATAAATCACGCCGTGTGCCAGGGGCAGCCGCTTCATCTAATATATAATATATAGTCATCGGGACCGGATCGGTATTCGGTAAAAAAAATGGACCCCCATCTTAGCCATCAAGTTGGCTATGGCTGCTGGCGACGAATGATTGCTAGCACGAGGTGCCAAATTGATCGAACAGCACCAGACTAATCTACTATCGTGGAGTCAAGCCGCCATTTGACATTAGGGTGCGCTTGAAACTGGAGACCCTTGAGATAGGATCACGACGGACGGTGACGCATTGCTGGAGGCTACAGTGTGCGAAATTCAAATTAAGCCGATCTACTTGGGGAAAGAAGAGAGTTTCAGGCGTTCGTATTGCGATGCTGTGTGATAATGGGACAACATGGAAAATACGGGTTCAGATGAAGACTTTTGAGAGATGTTCCGTGATGTAACATGAACTACTTTGCAGCTTGGTGAATTTTTAGAATTATCCGATGACCAAACTCCTCGACTCCTCGTTGTAGCATGTTTCTAAAGGGTGTCCACGATGAAATTGCCACACTATGAAATTGCTCTAACTTTTTAACCGTTGGGTAGAATTCAATGAAAATTTGGGTAGATTTAGTTCATAGTGCATCGTGCGTGATAAAATCTTGCGCATTCATCACGAGAACAAGGATCTCTCGCATCGTTCCATCGCTAAAACGTTGGGAATCGCGAATTCCACGGTGTCGCGAGTGATTAAGCGGTTCGAGGAACGGTTGACCACCGATCGGAAGCCCAGAAGTGAAGGAAAAAGTATTCCGTACAACACCAAAAATCACAACCGCGTAGTTGGAGCCTTCAACCGAAATCCGAACGCCTCCGTTCAGGATGTGGCTAAGAAGCTGCACCTAAGCCGAAGTTTTGTCCAGGAGGCCAAAACTAAGGCTGGGCTTCGAACGTTCAAGGTACAAAAGGCCCCTAATCGCGACGAGAAGCAGAACAAGTCCGCCAAAACCCGTGCCAGGAAGTTGTACCTCAACATGCTGACGAAAGTTGAATGCTGCATCATGGATGACGAAACATATGTGAAGGCCGACTTCAAACAGATCCCCGGCAACCTGTTTTTCACGGCCAAGGATAAGTTCAGCGTTCCGGAGCATGTCGGCACTCAGAAGATGTCCAAATTTGCGAAGAAATTCCTGGTTTGGCAAGCCATCTGCACGTGCGGGAAGCGGAGTGCACCTTTCGTGACCCAGGACACGATGAACGGACAGGTGTACATAAAAGAGTGCCTCCAGAAGCGGCTGCTTCCTCTCCTGAAGGCCCACAACGTCCCAACAATCTTCTGGCCGGATTTGGCCTCATGTCAATACTCCAAGGACGTGCTGAAGTGGTATGCGGACAATAAGGTCAATTTCGTGCCGAAAATGTTGAACCCTCCCAACACTCCGGAGCTCCGCCCCATCGAGAAGTACTGGGCGATTATGAAGCAGCACCTTCTTAAACGACCTAAGGTAGTGAAGACAGTCGAGGAACTGAAGAAAGTATGGGTTTACATGCAAAAAACGGTTGATTCACAGGTTGTGCAGAATCTTATGGCCGGGGTTAAGGCCAAGGTGCGGGCATTTGCGTATGGACTGTAAATAAAATACGAGTAAAATGGTAAAATGAAGTTTAATAGTTATTTCTCAATCCCTGAAAATTTGATTGCAATCGGATGAAAACTCAAATTTTGCGAATCAATTTTGTGTGTGGCAATTTCATCGTGGACACCCTTTACAGGTGGCAATCCCCTCCGTGATAGTTAACCAGATTCTTAATTCCTAATAATTATGGGAACAATCAACT
>JASCZW010002453.1:0-133879 GCA_034211315.2 Aedes japonicus
CCTGGCCCCCAGGCACCCCCAGTAGTTACGCCAATGCATTCCAGGAAGGATTCGTATTGTGACAAGAGGTCAAATCAGGCCAGAACAGAGCTGGATAGTCGTGGCTACTGATAATCGGTAGCAACCACTTTTGCAGACATTCTTTCTCGTACACACCGTCATTGATAGTGCCGGTAGAAACGAAACATTTAGATTTTCGAACACAACTACATATGGCCTGCCTAATCATATACTTTGTCGAAAATGTGGACACCTTCTTTGTTCGGAAACGCTATAAAACGGTGCTCCTGCGCATTGCGGTATAAAAGCCAGGCCCAGAAGCTATTTAAAGTCTTTGAGTATGTACGTCAAGCACCGCAGAAGACTTTTTGCAGTGAAATTTTGCATGTCATCACAGTAGGGCACCTTTTTCACTTTGTACGCTTTCAGTCTTTGCCCCTGTTTCACTTTTTTTTACGTATGATTTTGACTTCCACGCTACATTTCGCACAGAAAGATCCGGATCAATAATAGCTACCACCTTCTTGTCCATATGTCGGGAGCATACTTTCGATTTGTTCCACTTCCAACCTTCCGATCCACAGTCAAGCGCTGGTCAAATGATTTGCAAACACAAAACATGGTTCTTTTCGGTAGTTTTAGTTTCTTGGCAAGATTGCATACCAATTTAGATTTTGCCGCCGTTCGTACAAAACGCGTGTCCACTTGATTCGACGCCATTTTACTGAATGTAACAATAATGTAAACATGTTGTACCACGAAATAAAGTGGAGAGTATCAGCTGTCATATATTGGAAACGTTTCAGCGACCCGTGAAATAATTCAATATCTACACTCAAATAATAGTGCCCAAAATTAACGTTGACAGGCTTTAGTTTTCACAGACTCATACACAAGACACAGTAATTTGAGCGTGTTGGTTGTGTTTCTTTATTAGTTTTTTACAACATCGATAGATCAAATCCATGGTACCAACTCATTAGTAAGTTTATGATACATTAATTGTTATGTTATATATTCTCCGTGCGAGGAGTAACGATTATGATGTAGAAGGAGATGTTCGCTCATCACCATGAGGCACCGAGAGTGAACAACAATGTTTTTGGCTAGAATTAAAGATATGAAGAGAAAGTTTTGATAGTTCCGCTAGTGTGCGGCAGGCTTGGAAATTTAACAGATGTTTTATGAAAATTGAGCGAAAAGGGCATGTGTACAGTGGTACTCGAACCAACGACATTTTTGCCTAACATCCCACTGCGGGGTAGGTTGAAGCACGGACTATGTCCGCCACTTCAACAGCCTGTTGTGAAAGATTGTGGACTGCATTTTGCGACAAAACTGAATGCAGGTCAACGCAAAAGCATCCACAAGGCAGATATTTCATCGAAGGAAATAAGGCCACTCAAGATTCTGCAGCAACGCCAGGAAGAAATTATTTGTGAGGTCGATGAGAACGGAGCTACACAAGCTCTATGGATAGAATCACGTTTTGTCGAAATCATTGGGCTTGACATCCAAGAAACAATCCCACCAGAACTTCCGCTGATGAACTTTAGTTATTGGTTTAAACAGCCGTGGTGTGGGCATCTTTAGCATTTGCATTATTGATTGATGTTATTTTTTATTTATGGTATTTTTATGAAACAAAATAAAAAGGAATGCATAACCTGATTGTATGAGTTTTATTTCATCAATCGTTCCTCAAACCACCACAGCCATATGTGGCTACAATATGTTGTTAAACATTTTCCATAAATTGAAAAAAATTGACAAATTCTACGTAGACTTTTAGGAGGGGGGGGGGGGGTTGGAAAAAGTCTACGAAAGTCTACGATGGGGGAGGGGGGGTTTGAAAATGTCAAATTTCGGTCTACGTGGTTTATGAACAGTCCCTTACTTATGTAGCAGCTAACCCTTTTCACACCATCTTTCTCCTGTAGAAGTACGCCTCCCAAGCCTGTGGACTGGCATCGGCAATCAAAATCGTCTGATCGTGTGGAGAATAGTATCCTAGAGCCTTCGGATTCACCAGTACATCCTTGATTTTCTGGAACGCTTCCCTTTGCTGGATCCCCCAATGAAACTTCGATTTTTTCCGCAGGAGCTCACGAAGAGGAGTCGTCAACGTTGACAGGTCTGGTATGAACCTTCCAAGATATGTGATAGTCCCCAGAAAGCTTCACACTTCTTCGGCAGTGGTAGGTTCTCGAAGTCTTTTAATCGCGTCAACTTTGTCCCAAGCTGGTTTGATTCCGTCCGCTGAAAGAATGTGTCCCATGAACACTACCTCAGATTTTCCTATTTCACACTTCTTTGGGTTGACTGTTATTCCGTACTCCTCCAACCGGTTCATTACTTCTCGGAGTGTATCATCGTGGTGTTGTTTCGTACGGCCAAACAGGACGATATCGTCGATGAACACTCGAACGCCCTCTATTCCCTTCAAAACACGCTCGATGATGCTCTGAAACACTTCAGAAGCCTAATTCATTCCGAAGGTCAACCGTTTATAACGGTAGTAACCCTGGTGCGTAGCAAAAGTGGTGATGAACCTGGATTCTTTAGCCAGAACTACTTCCCGAATAAAAATTTACATCAGGCTGATGTCTGATTTCAATGTCTACATCAACAAGAAATTCAAATGTACATCTTACGTTGAACATTAGAGATCAGATCGATTTCGCTGTATTTAGGCAAGGTAACATGATGTTAACATCAGACATTTTCAAACAATTTTTTTCTAATCTAATGTCCCTTTGACGTCATGATTTTGACATTCAAATAAAATGTTTTTCTGATGTTTTAAGATATCAAAGCATATTGATGTTTTCAAATGTATTTGAATAAAACAGCAAAGTCAAAGGATTTTTGATGTTTTCAGATGTATTAAAGGTTATGAATAAACATCTTACATATGATCTCAAGTGTCGATTTTATCCAATAAAAGAGATGATGTATGATGCATTCAGATGTAGAAAAACGTGACGGTGTATCGTTTCCGGATGTTTTCAGTTGTAGATAATAACATTAAAACCAAATAATCTGAAAGCATCAAAATCACATGTTAGGCTAAGGTAAATTTTTATTCGGGTGTTGAGTAAAATACATAAAGTAAATATGCACCAATATCGCCAAAACATATACGATTCACACTTAATTCTAATCGTATCGGATATTTACCGATATTTTATGAGTACAAAATTTTACATCTATAAGAACATGGATTTCAACGCAACGTGTGATTGTTATGATACAAGATGTATTCTGGCTTAATATGAATACAACATTTTACTTCACAAAGACCTTTGATTCTATTGTATTGTTTCATTCTTATGTTGTAAGAAGTTTTCTAATGCTGTAGACCTGCAGTCTTTTACAGTAGAATGAAGTTTATTTCTAAGGTAACGGCCAATTATAATATCATCAGATGTGTTTACATGTCTTAGATACACAACATTTCACACATACATAACGTTTGATTGTCATGTAATTTTATATTCTAGTTTTATAAGACGTGTTCTGATGTTAAATTTAACATCATCAATACGTTTGTTTTTAATGTGAAGTTTAAATATGTTGTATTTATATGTACTAGGGCGTTACTTTGAACTCTGAATACATTTAGAATACGACAACCCACATTCGAATTTAATGTTTGGAAGATGTCTGCTAATATTTTTACATCACCATTTCTATTCGGGTTGATGGAAGGCTTTAGTTAAATCAATTTTTTAAAACCATTTGCAATTGTGTAAATGGGACACAATGTCCTCAAAGGTCGGTAGTGGGTAGTGCTGTGGAACTATCGCTTTATTAGCGGCTCTCATGTCCACACACAGTCGGACATTCGATGAATCACCAGCTTTTGGACTGACAACTAGGCGAGATATCCATGGCGAATCTCTAGGAGTTGGTTCAATAATATCCTGTTCGAGCAGAAGGTCAATCTCTTTCTGCACCTTTTCCTGAAGCGGAATCGGAACATGACACTTTGTATGTTGGACTGGCTTAACAGTGTCATCAATTTGAAGCGAAACCTCAAAACCCGCCACCTTGCCAATTTTATTTTCCGCACTCACCTTCCAGACGTTCGTGTTGATTTTGAGGATCTGCAATTGAGTTGCTGTATTGCGGCTCAGCAGACTCACTCCTTTGTCCTTCACGACAAGCACCTCAGCAACGACACTGCAATGTTTGGTTGCGATGTTGGCTGTAAACTCTCCGATGACTTGCAAATTGTTGTTTCCGTACGCTTTCAGGGTTCGTTTGGATTCCTTAGTCTGCGAAAGGACGTCGATTTTCTGCTCCTTCAAATAAGACCAGGTTTTGCTGCCAACCACGTTTACCCCGGCGCCTGAATCAACGACCCACTTGATCGTTACTCCACCCACACTGCAGATAACTTTTCCCTCTTGAGCATCATCCGTGTTTGCTGCGAAAACATACTTGACGTCCTTTTGTAGCTCTGCAATTTCACTGGCACTATCATCCGAATCGTAAACGCTCTCGGTTCCACCCGATGCTTCCTCTCCTACCTGACAAACACGACGATACTTCTGCTTATTACGATCACTCACAGCATCACGTTGCTTCGTTTTACAACAGCGTCGGAAATGTCCGATCAGTCCGCACTTCTCGCATTTCTTGTCTTTAGCAGGGCAACAGTCATCGTTGGCATAATGACCTACTCGTCCACAACGGAAGCACTCGTTTTTGGAAGTTGTCAGCTTGTTGATGTCTGTTGACTGCTGTAACTGTCGTCGAACTTTCTCGATCGTTTCGAGAGAACGGCCTTTCTTGACAATCTCCTCCAAAGTCATATCGGGTTTCGTTAATATTTTTGCCCGAAGCTCATCTGACGATCCTTTTTCAGAAGATTTGTTCTTTGAGGTTCTCATCCAACCAATTTCCATATTCGTACAAGTTACCCTGCTCTCTTAAACGTAGCACAAACTTAGAAATCTTTTCATCGGGTCCTTGCTGCAAATTCCGGAAGGTGTGGCGTTCCTGAGGCAAGCACTTCATGGGGAGAAAGTGCTCATCTAACACACGGATAGCCTTCTTGTACTCGTTCGAGCCAGCAGGCACTTGCTGTTCGCCGTCGCCCACCAAGCTGTCATAAATGTCCTGCACACCCTCACCAGCATAGTGGAGTAGGTACGCCTTTTTTCTCGAAGCAAGCGCCACATTATTCACCACTAGAAAAATTTCAAATGTGCGCTTCCACTTTTTCCACCGCGTACTGACGTTAGTCGTGTCGTCCGGATCAAACGGTGGCACTCCCGCTCCAGGATTCATCGTTAATTCGTGCGGCTAGAGTTCTTCACGAGCAACACTGTACGTAAATAAATGCTTCCCCGCTGCGCAAAATCTCCCAAAAGTTTTTTTTCTTTTCGCTCACTTTGCAGCGCAAGAAATTTCGATTTTCGACGACGAATTCAATCAACACGCGAACCACTTGGCTTTTTCGATAACCGATCCTCGATCGCCAATGTTAAGACCGAGATATTGTAATCTAAACTCCGAATTTAATCAAAACACGTTTATTTATTTTCCCCCTCGTCCAATACACCCCCTTCCTCTTTGCTTCCGTTTTACTTCCCCCGAGGGATCTCCCAGGGCTCCTACACGTTTATTGGAACTTATACATAACACGAACAATCTATCTGATGCGTAGTAGAATGGCCTTTTTGGAAACCGAACTGTTCATGCGGGATGATACGAGTGGTTTCCAGATGTCCTTCGATACGCGTTAAGATAACACGTTCAAAAAGTTTACTGATTGTTGGGAGCAGGCTGATTGGTCGGTAGTTCGAAGGAATGGTTGCATCTGTATTTGCCTTTGGGATGGCAACAACTATTGCGTGTTTCCAATCAGATGGAAAGTAGCATAATTTGATGCAGGCAGAAAAAGTTTTTAGCTTTACGTGGAAGACGTTTTAGCAAATAGTTCTTAATGCTGTCGTGTCCTAGTGCTTTTTTATCTTTGAGGCTACGGATGTTCCTGTTAACTTTCTTAGGGCGGACCAACCATGAGTATTCCGCAGGCGGTATTAGCTGATCGATTTGGTCGATGGACGTCTTCACAATCTCAGCGGTAGCTGGGTCGTCTGCCATTTTGTTATTGTGCGATTTCGCAAAGTTGTTTGCTTTCTCGGCAGGTGTAGCATACAGTGTATTTCCATAGTGCAGCGGAGGACTATATTTACAAGTATTCTTTAAAGCTTTGGTTAATCGCCGAATTTTGTTATACCCTCGCTCCAGCGCGGCTGGGTAGCTCAGTGGTTACCCGTTCTGCTTACTGAGCAGATGGTCGGGAGTTCAATCCCAGGCCCGTCCTCTTCCTTGCCATTTGTCACTTGCCTCTTTCTATCACCACTAGATTTAAAATAAAAAGCAGTCTACTGCGCTCTCTTTCATTGATCGCTTCACTTACCACAGTGCATCCATGATCTAAAAATAAACCTGCCTCACTAACACAACTATCCTTCCCTTGGCAATTGTAGAGATGAGATGCAGTGGTGTTCACGGTCTCTAATAACAACGATTGTCAAACTAATCATCCTTCTGCCCCCCTCCGCAGACCGTGAGGACGTGGCCGGCGCCGGTACTGATCTATTATAAATAGAATTAGTGAACTAGTACATTGAAGATGTAAAAGCTACTCCAAAGCTCCATCTATGTGGTTCTCTGTGCAATTACGACGTCTGTTGCGAAGTTGGATTACACGCTGAGTTTCTTCCGGAATGCGAGTCACAGCAAAGGGCTGAGGGGTGAACTCAGGAACAGCAATAGATTCGGCTTCCAAAAGTGTATCCTTGAAGAAGGTGAGAGCGGTATCAACTCCTGCTTCATTGCAAATGTCTGAAACCAGCGAATCAGCTAGGTCCAATTTAGCATTCACCACTCTTTGGAACGATGGCCAGTTTAAGCGAGCTTGGCAGCGGACTTTGTTTGAGTGCAGTTCAGGAGATGTCGTTAGGGTGATTTCAAAAGTCACCGGAAGGTGAATATGTATATATGACTTGGATCGTTTCAGTTTGTTTGATTGGCATTCAAATTGGCTCGTCTTATTTATGGTGTTTTATACCGAAGTAACCTGACCGTGGATTGACGTTTCCCAACAGTAACCATCCATATAAGCGTTTCAATTTTCATATTGTAGTTTTTTCCATCATCGTCCACTGGTTGTGCTTTTAAGTTTTAAAAGCCACTGAAATTATGGAATAATCGGGAAGCTAAATAGACCTTTCGAGCTGACAGTTGCACTCGATTATGGCCAAGACAGTTAATGGAAACTGTTTCAGGAAATATTTTTTCCGCTTCGAGTTCCGTCCTGCATGGAGATATAAAGTCGTCGCGATGAGTCGATCCTAACTCAGGTTCGGAAATCAATTCCGCTTTGTTCCGTTGATTTGTGGTTAATTACGGTGGTTCATTTAGCTCCCTGCCCTTCGGTTCAGAAAGGGGTATACGCGCGTTCTGCCAGCTTGGTCGCGGCAGATTTCATGTGGGAATAGGCTGTCACATAAACGTTCAAAAATGCCTGAACCAAATGGACAGCTTGTTATGACCATTTGAAGATGCGATGGGGGATCATTGTCCTGAAATTCACAAATGTAGCACGTAGTAAAATGTTTCTGTCTTCTGAGTAAACGATTGGAAGCTCATCGGGAATGATCTCTCATATGCATCCGGCGAACCATTCTGAATAGCCGTTGTGAGAATATCAAGATGAAAATCTCACATGCGCATAGCATGTTACCAGTTATTAATGCTTCTCTCCTTTCTCTTTCCTATCCCATGGCCGTGAGCGGTGTCTTATGACATGTGAGTCTCGATATGCTCTACCAAAGTCAGGTCTTCAAAAGGAGAAACACCGAGACGATAATATGGACCCTACATCAAAGGAAGGTTGAAGCAGTAAGTGAGGAACGAGGAACCCTAACCAATTTTACTTTTAACCAAACAAGCTAACACAAGCTTCAAGGTAAGATGACTGCAAAATCAAGGTTAGAAAATCATATTTTTCATATACATATTTATGTAACATCATATGTTGGGATAAAGGGAGGGACCATCAGAGTACCCGATTGAAGCGATTTGAACAGGAAGAGTGCGACTGCCAACTTCCTGTTGTTAACATTTCGTGAATGAAGGGCGGGTTCTTCTCCCCATCTAGCGAGACTTTTAACAAGGCGAAGGCTCGGTTTTGGTGTGGTTTCTGCGAACTAGTTTCTGGAAAGAGATTCTCTCTAGATCCCTGTAGCTTTGGGTTGCGCGTAAGTGTAAGGAGTGTATCGAAAAGTAGTTATAAACATTCGATGCGTTATTACGCATAAACTACTGTATATATTTTTAGCGTGTAAGCGCCATTTGCTTTGTTTACATGTCAAAAATGATTATTCGGTTCATTCATTTCCGTTGATAAAGTTGTATTCAAAATGTCGCGAATTGAATTTGAGACTAAAAAGAAAATTCTGCACACTTGGTGCACCGAAAAGGGTGTTACTTACAACCAGATTGCGAAAAGAGTAAATGTTCACCCGGCAAGTGTAAAACGCATCATTGAAAAGTTTGGTAAGGAGTGCTCCCTCAAGGATTTGCCAAGAAGTGGCCGGAAACCCGGCTCCAGCAACCCCGATTTGGACCAAAAAGTTGTGGATTATATTCAACGGAACAAATCTGCCTCTACTCGCGATCTAGCCAAGAAGTTCAGGACCAGCATCGGAATGATTCAACGAATCAAGCGCAGAAAGTGCCCAAACAAACTCCGGAACAAAAGTCTCGTGCCAAAACCAGGGCTCGAAAGCTGTACAGCTGCATTTTGGACAATGTCGACCAGTGCATTTTGATGGATGACGAAACATACGTTAAAGAAGATTCAAGAACGCTACCGGGGCCGCAGTTTTATACTAAATCTGTTGGGGAACGTGTGCCAACCGCAGATACGACTGTTGCGATGGAGAAATTCGGTCAGAAGGTGCTCATTTGGCAAGCTATTTGCACATGTGGCTTGCGTTCTTCAATTTTCTATACAAAAGGAACTATAAATGCTGAGATTTATCAAAAGGAATGTTTGAAGAACAGGTTGCTACCATTGTATAGAAAGCACCAGTCCCCTCCTCTCTTCTGGCCAGATTTGGCATCGGCACATTACGCCAAATCCACTCTACAGTGGCTGACGGAGAATAACATCAAGTTCGTAGAAAAAGACATCAACCCACCAAACTGTCCCCAGTTGCGACCGATCGAACGCTATTGGGCAATAGTCAAGCGTATATTTAAGAAGGATGGTACAGTGTCCCAAAACATGACCGATTTTAAGAAAAATTGGGCAGTGGCATCCAGGAAGTGCACAAAGGTCACTGTGCAGAATTTGATGGCAGGTGTCAAATCAAAGGTACGGGCATTCTACAGAAATGAACATGATGACTAGTTTTTCCGTTTGGATCTTTTGTAAACATGTTAAGCTATAATAAACTGAAATAGTATGTTAATTTTAACCATGTTTTCATGCCTATTTTATTATTTGGAAGTTTATAACTACTTTTCGATACACTCCTTATCTGCTTACGGGCCCACAATACGTCTTTGGCCCTTCACACAGGAACATGATGAAACATTTACCACAGTACAGCCTTGATCAAATCGTTTAATTAAAACAGTCCAGAGCTATAGGCTACATTAGATGGTAGTTCACTCGAGTTCACATTATCATCATCATCAATGTAATCTCTTTCCCAGAAGTAACATTGTGAATTACGAAAACAAAGAAAAAACGCGCACAAAACTTACTTACCTACAGCTCAAACCCTCTAGGATTACTTACCTTATCGATCAGACCAAGGCTGGTGTGTCCTCTGCTGTACACAGAAGTTGTTTCCATTGTAATCGGTCTGTACCTCGCCAGGCTCGTTGTAACCTTCTACTTGGTCGAACCACCTTGCTCGTTAGCAGCCTCTTCTTCTTGTACCCGTCGGTTAGTTTTCGAGAACCATTTTATCAGGGCTGTCGTCAGACATTCTTCCGACATGCCCAGCCCATCGTAGTCGACCGATCTTGGCGATGTGTACGATGGGAGGTTCTCTCAGCAACTGATGCAATTCGTGGTTCATTCGCCTCCTCCACGTTTCGTCTTCCATCTGCACTCCACCGTAGATCGTACGCAACACCTTTCGTTCAAAGACACCAATGGAACGTTCGTCCTTCACTAGCAATATCCATATTTCGTAGCCGTAGAGAAATACCTAATAAATGTCTAATTAATGTAGATGGTTAACTTTGTAGTTCGGCGATCTTTGCGTCCTTCGGAGTCCAAAGTAGGCACGATTTCCAGCCATAATGCGCCTTTCTCTCTGCTGGTGTCGTTATCGGCGGTCACCAATGAGCAGCGGTCACAAATTCGTCTACTACTTCGATTTCACCACCGTCGATCTGAACGCGAGGAACGGTAGGAGGCTCATATTATCTTCTCGTGAGCCGGTCAAACGGTTAAACGCGTAACTGGCGTTTGGCTGGTGTTAGTACTACCAAAGAGGAAACTCTAAGACCGGATGGTCCCATGTGTAGAGTGATCACTCTCCAGGATAATCCATGTGTTGCGCCAATTGATTACCATCCGAATGGCAGCATGTCGGAACATTTGAAGGAGATGTCTGCTCTTCGGCTCCGGTTAGTGGCGCTAGGGGAAGAAGTGAAGGACAACTGGTTTGTTGCCTTGATGTTGTCCAGTCTTCCCAGATCGTATGATGGGTTGATCGTGGCCCTGAAAAGTCGGCCAGATGCAGACCACGCAGTGGAGTTTGTGAAGAGAAAGCTTCTTGACGAGAGTCGACGTTGTGCTAACGGTGCTAGCGATAGTATTGGTGAAAAAGCACTAGTGACGAAAACCGCCAAACCGAAATGTGCAACGTGAAGAAAGAACAGTTGTGTCATTGCTGCAAGAAGTAGGGACATTTTCGGCGGGGCTGTCGGACAAGCGTGCGAAGGAGAAGTCGGATGGTCAGAAGGCGAGTATGGCCATCAAATCTTCTGCTGAATTTGAAGTGTGTTTGGCGGGGTTGCGTTACTAAAAAATGGTTTCCGAACACATAACGATCGATGTCTGAGGTGCATCATGGCACCATACCAGGTATTATACAGGCACCAGGCATACCGTATCGCCGCCGAGAGAAATGGCACCACACACAACCGCAAGATTACGGTGGTTTATGGGAGTACCAAAACCGTCGCGATGCGTTTTATCGCGTCGGTGTGAGCATCCCCATAAGCCGCCATGTAATCTTACCGCGACGATTTTTTCGCCGCGATTTCGCTGCGGCGGCGGCAATAAAAACGCTGCAGTTTGGTGAAGGCGTGAAACAGCCACCTGGATACGCAGTGAAAGGGAAGGAAAACATGGTGTGTCATTTGTGGAAAGGCATTTACGGGCTCAACGGATGGAATCAACGAATGCACGGTTTCCTTCTGGATATGGGCTTTAAGCAAAGTGACGCTGATCCGTGCCTGTATACAATCAATGACGTCTATATAGACGTCATTGACTCAGAAGTACGATTCTACTGAGGAACTTGAAGCATTTTATATAAATATATTAAATTATTAACGGACCTTCCTGGTGCCACTTTCATTTTAAAAAGACTTCTATTTTTACCAGATGGCATGGTTTGCAAAACTGCAAAACTATGGATTATATTTCGGATATCAATTAAATAGTGTTCACCAAAAGTTATTTAAAAATAAATCTCTTATTTACAAAAAAAAAAGGAAGATCATACAAGTACTTATTTAGGTCCAATGAGCTTAAAATGATTCAGTTTAGAATAAATATGTACAGCCTTGAACTAAGATCGAGTCTAACTTTACACTGGATTCGGCAACGATTGTGTATTTTCGTTTAATAATGCTAAATACTCGCACAACATTCATACATCTCGACGGTTTGAACACTGTTCGAATTGACTCTACTATTTTTTCACTAGAAATGGTCACTGGGAATTCTCGAAGATCGTTGAACATGTGCACAACGTTCGGTTTAGGTAATGTGTGTATGTTTTCAGTGCTTTGGACGTTTAAACTAATGGAAATCGGAGAAATCAGGGAATGTGTGTGAGATTTGGAGGACGGAGGTGTGTTTTACATGCACAACACATTTGGAATGCTTTCGGCTTCTAGCTTATGTACAATTGGACAGGTCTTCTAAAGGTCAGAATAAATATACAGAGAATATGCCTTTCGATGGCAGTCGCAGTTAGATATACAGATTAAAACCATTTCTTCGTTGGGGCAGTCTCGCTGTTATAGATCTGCGGAAGAGGTTATGTTTATTTTAGAGGAGAGGAGTTCAGACAAATATTAAACCTTACTCATAGTCTCCTGCTGGATCTCGACTTTGTAGCTTGGATTGTCGTATGAAACTTCGTTCTTACGAGGAGGAGTAATTGTGGCACTTTGCACTCGTCGTCTGGTAAGGATGAGCAGCAGTATCAGGGTGGACATTACGGCAAGAGCTGCTATCACCGCAACTACCACTAGTGGGCCGTAGTAATCACCCGGGGAGACATCGGTGCCAGCTACCGATAGTTTTCCTGCAATAAACAAATTTCAGTTTTCGTTAAAGATTCTTAACGATAGCCTTAAAGGGATCATACCGGTTTTACCAGGTATAGCAGGTCCACCGGGCTTGGTGATGAAGTTCACCACATTACTCTTCTTGATGCTCCCATTTGTGAGATACATTTCCAACCATAGCCTGTAACGAGTGCCCGGTTTAAGATCCATGATGAGAGTTCCCGTCGTCGAGTCCCGTTTCGCAACTTTGAATACACTGAAATAGAAATAATTCCTCCGTTAACTGATCTGTTTTCAAACGTACTGAATTAAATTCCAACCTTGAATCTTCCTTGCCGCTATCACTTTGATAAATGGCACGATAGATGTTGATGTACTTGTCCTCTGGGTAGGGGACACCGGACCAGCTTACTTCCACGCTACTCGCCTTAACTTTACTTACGTTAACAACCACCTCAAAACCGTACATGTCAACACGCTGGGCAGTGGCGAACTGTAGCATCTCTCCTGCACGAACCTCCTCGCCGTGACCCGGGAATGGAATGAAAAATATTCCTACCTCATACCGGGTTTGAGGCTTCAAGTTCTCCAAAGTGTACTCGCTCAGCGCCCGGTGGATCAATGGAGTAGCATCGTAAACCATTCCATCGATCTCCTTATATCGAAGTTGAATGCCATCTACATAGTCCAACTCTTCATCATCAAGCTTGCGCCACGTGATCTTGGCCCACGTAGCATTCACATCGTTCGTCTGTAGGACCGGATCTTGGATGATTTCCTTGAGGAAGTTGGTTGGCTGTCCCAGATGAGGATAGTGTAGATCGGTATTGATCAACGGTGGCGGTGTTATGACGCGATCGGACGGAGTTCGGACGTTATAGATTTGGCTAGATGGCTGTGAGTTGACGTCACGAAGGACTAGAGTGATCTTAACTCGATATTCGGTGTTCGGTTCCAGACCGGGCAGTTCAAATTCTAGCTGGGACGTGGCGATCAGATCATCGGGTGGGGCAAATACTTGCGCCTGCCAAGTTGAAGTGTCGTTGTTGCGAGTGCGAGTGTACCGCAGCTCTACGCGACCATGTAGACCAACGAAGACTTGGGGAACGATGAAGATCACTCGAACCGTGTTGGGATCGATGGCCTCCAGGGCGAGCACCTTCAGATCCGTTTGCAGTGACGGGAAACCGAGACCTGGTCCTGGGGAGAGGGATGTGGTTTTATAGTTGTATCTTATAGTTAGTATAGTTAGTGCTAGAATTATTTGTCAAGTGCGGTGTTTTGGATTGTATGCCTGGGATAAACATACAACGTACAGCGTTGTACGAACTGTCAAATACTTTAATCCAGTACAGAAAAACACGTACTAGACTAAAGGAGTACAACGCTGTGCGTTGTATGTCTGTACCAGGTAGAATGGAAGTATAAGAAATTGTTTAAGAAAATACAGTGGCAATTGTTAATCACCTAAACTCTGTATCAACATTAATCTGGACACCTTCAAATCATTGTAACTTTTGAAATATTGCAGGTAGGAATGATTTTTTTTACTGTGGTATAGCTGAGAGTCTACGATAAAAAAGACTGTGATTGATGTTTACATTTCATGTTTAGTATTCAAGATGGCGCCGAAAGAAAAACAAGTGCGCGAGCAAATTTTGTAAAGACGTACGGCAAATCCTGACTTGTCAATACGGGACCTTGCAAAACATTGAATTTGCCTAAATTCACTGTTCACGATGTGATCACATCATTTTCGGAACGTTTGACGGTGGAGAGGAAACCGAGAAGTGACAAAAACATTGGACGTACTGATCCTGTCATGGAACGAAAGGTGAAAAGGATATTAACGAAAAACCAAAATCTCTCCATTCGAACGGTGGCTCGTAAAAATGAGATGTCGCCTGGTTTTGTCCAAAAATCAAAACAACGTTTTTGACTTAAGTCATATAAAGTAAAAACAGTTCCAAATCGCAACGACAAACAGAACTTGGCAGCAAAATCACGGGCTTGACGTTTGTACTGCGAATATTTGACGAAGTTTCATGCGTTGTTATGGACGATGAAACATATGTCCTGTAGGATTTCAAGCAGCTTCCAGGGCTGGCATTTTTTTTTGCTATGGCCAGAAATGCTACAGCTGAGCATTTCAGAACGAAGAAGGCATCTAAATTTCAGAAAAAAATACCATGTGTAGCAAAACACGGAAATCTATCGTCACTACAGGGAGATCTATCAGAAAGAGGGTCTGCAGAAGCGATTGCTACCCTTCATCAAAAGTCACAAAGAAAAACCTTTGTTCTGGTCCGATTTGGCATCATGCCACTATGCTCAAACTGTGATGGAGTGGTACCAAGCAAATCAATTGAACATTGTAACAAAAACCTCAAACCTGCCAAATTGCCCAGAGCTACAACCAATCGAGAGATATTGGGCTCTGATGAAGCGGAAGCTTTCTGGAAAGAAGCAAGGAATCAAAGTCATTAGACATTTCCAGAAAATTTTGACAAAGACGGCTTTTACGATTTATGAAGAGTCTTCACAAACCACAAGTTAAGCGCAAAGTTCGAAAATTTTATGCAAATACCGAATAACTATGTTTTGTCTTCACGAATTGCTAAAACAAATCCCATGAATCTAAAATAAACAAGTACGACGGATATATAATGTGAAATTTATGTTCAATTCATGTTTTGAGGTGTCCGGATTATTGCGAATACAGACCTTATTTTGTTATTGTACATCCGAAGTATGCGCAATAGTCTATGCTACAATTCTAACTGGGCCACACCTTATAGATGAATCCAAGTAAAAAAAAGAAGAAGACACCGAGTGGTGATAAATTTGACAGCTTTCATGTTAGAATGTAAAAACGGTTTGTGGTATGATGGACGAAGAAAGCCAAAATTGCACAAGAGGGGCATTATTTTAATATTTGTTTTATTTTGGTGAACATGTCTTTCTGGAGTTGTTTTGAATTTTTCTTCCATCATAAAACAAACCGCTTTTAATAAGAAATTCATTTAAATTTTTAAGAAGCATTTTAAAGTTTTCGTCTTACACTTCAACAAGGGTGTTGTCAGATTTATCACTACTAGGTGTCTTCTTCTTTTTTCAACCTGGATTAGTCCATTGACAAAACAACTTTGGTAATCCATTCGAGCTCAAAATCTGACGCTCAGTACCTCACAGGTAATAGACAGGTAGAAGAAAGATGTTCAATTGAGTTGAAATTGGTTCATTGTTGCAGAACCCCTTGGTCGGAAATACACCTTGAAGCCAGCACCTTGCTATACATATTTGCGCCTTTGTTTTGATTTGCTGCACGCTCAAACTCCATCTCGTTCTTTCGTAGTACTACCTCTTTGTTCGCGGAAAAGTTACTCAATTTCGCTAACAGTGGATCTATCAAATATTGCGTAACTTTTCGTGTGAAAAAGTAATACGAAGAAAGAAGGAGTTTGACGTGTGTTATTTGACAGAATATTTGAGAGTGTGTTCGTGTGAGTTCATTACAAGGGGCGCATTATTAAGCTTGTGACCGAGCTTGGGACCGATGTGTTAGTACTGACTGAGCCAAGAAAAAAATCGCATTTGTTCAGGACCTACTGGTCTTAGAGTTAGTCCATGATTATATCATGGCCAAGATAACTATTGCAAAAAATGGTTACTATAACCATGAAAATTGACGAATTCAGCACATTCATGGCATTCTACCATGATCATACACTCCCGCTTCACTTTACTCAATTTTTGAGTACAATCTTTCTTAATAGTCTCATGTTAAATTAGTCAATCAATATTATCGATCGACAGAGTGAATTTATATCTAAAATTTAGTTGATGCCACTTTTAACTAGAAACTTGAGTAACTTATCTATAAATATGTATGTAATAGCGATGACCAAAGCACTTTTAACGTAAAGTCATGACTAACATTTCCGATGAGAGTAGAAGAGAATCTCCAGTCATCGTTTTTCCAGATGAGATTTTGAAACGTAGTTTGGTAAAAATCTAGGTCATTTTTCACTTCTAAATTGATATTTGGCATTGTCCTGATCATGGTCAAGATAAGCTTTAGCATACAATTGTACTCAAATAATTATGAAAATTGTTGAACTCACCACGTTCATGGCATTCTACCATGTTCATAGGGAAACAAGGACTATTCCGGCATTATGGTAAATGTTGAATCAATTGTGTATAATGGTCGTTTGAATTACTTTACTGTTGGTTCAAAATTACTATAATGCAATAGTCATCCTAACCTCCAATAATGGTTAAATTGACTATCAAATTTATATTTGTGTACTTCATCTCAAAAAAGCAAGTTAAAAACATGGCTTCCTTCCAATGAGGTGTATACAGGTGGCGAAGAGCAAGATGTTTGTCGGTATTAGTAATGAAAAATGGGTAAACAATCCATGATTTCGGTTAGTGACGTAAAACTCCAAAAACAAGCAAGTTATGTTTTTGTCGGCATCCGCAGTACAAAAAAATGCATATTTCAGCCGAAACCTTTTAAAAACTATACCAATTACCGAAAATAAACATTCCACCTTGTGTTTTGCTGCTGTTGTAAATTGTTGTTTTTGGAGATCTACGTCATTTTACAAACAACAGGCTGTACATCATCTCACGAACACAATGACAGTATTTTGCATTACACTAATGCAACTTAACCACTTCTTCTCCAACTGTATGGAGGAATCCAGGTTGAAAAAAGAAGAAGACACCGAGTGGTGATAAATGTAAATCTGACAGCTCCCATGTTAAAGTATAGGACGAACATTTTAAATGTTTCTTAAAAAACCAAATGAAAAAATCAATTTTAAGATGTTCATCCTATTCCTTAACATGGAAGCTGTCAGATTTATCACCACTCGGTGCCTTCTTCTTTTTTCAACTTGGATTTTTCTATAGATCATTGCACGGAATCTATTAACTTCACTTTTTTGACAGTTCAGGGATCTTGTTTACAAGGTGTTAGAATTCGAACCGCTCAAACGAAATTTTTCATTAGCTTGTTTCCGGATTCTTTGCGTCTAGCTTCAGGAAATGATGTACAAATAAGCACTTGTGTCTGTTTCCGGCAAGTTTACTTCAATCGTAATAATTGCTGAGCACAAAATCTCAAACCGATCTTACCGAATATATTCCAAGTCCACGTAAACAAGCTCCCTGAACTGTCAAAACTGCATTGATGACACCTTCGTGAAATGATCTATCTTTTGGCACCGTAAGATTCAAAAACTCACCCCCTTCATGGATATTATCGGCAATATCCGTTTGGATTTATCTAGTTCCCGGAAATCCGGGTTTCCAGGGCTGTGATCCGGTACGAATACACTATTAGGAAACTCCAATTGGATTTACCGGATTCTTAGAATAATTCCCACGAGCTATTTCTATTTCATTGTGGATCATATACCAACTTGTTCCTGGAACGGCCATTCTGTAATAGGTTCCCCTGGGGTCTCGAATGGCCATAAACATATTTAGAAGGAATGGGTATCAAAATTCGAGAAATTTCTTCAGTCAGATATTTCTAATCGCTTTGTTGCCATCTGATGATCTGTCTCCGAACCGGTTATTCTGGAACAGGTTCCCGTGGGTCCTCAAGTTGCCATTACCATATTTAGAAGGAAACCCTGGCAATATGGGTTTCAAAATTAGAAAACTTCTCCAGAAGGCTTTTTCTCAACGTTTTGTTGCCACCTGAAAATTTGTCCTTGGAACGGTCATCTCGGAACAGGTTCCCGTCAGATCTCACGAGGCCATTAACAACACTAGCCATAAAACATTGAGAAATATCCTACTGAAGAAATTCAATGAATTTTGAAACCCATATTGCCAGGTTTTCCTTCTGAAAATATGTATGGCTACTCGAAGCTCCACGGAAAGCTGTTCCGGAATGGCAGGTCCGATGACAGATCATCAGATGGCCACTAAACGTTGGTTAACATCCTTCTGACGGAATTTTATGAATTTTGATACCCATATACTAAATATGTCCATGACCACTCGAGGCCAAACGGGAATCTGTTCCGGAATGACCGGCCCGAGAATAAATCAATAGATAGCCACAAAACATTGAGAAATAGCCTTCTGGATAAATTTCCTGAATTTTGAAACCCATATTGCCAGGGTTTCCTTTAAAAATATTAATGGCCACTCGAGACCCCTCGGAACCTGACAGGTCCGAAAACAAATCATCAGATGGCGACTAAATGTTGAAAAATATCCTACTGGAGAAATTTCATGAACTTTGCTGCCCGTATTCGTAGGGTTTTCTTCTGAAAATTTTCATGGCCATTCGAGGCACCACGGAAACCTGTTACAGAATGGCAGCTCCAGGGATAAATCGGTTTATGGCCCACAATGGAATAGACATAGTTATTAAGAATTTTTCCAAAGATATTGACATGTATTCCCGGAAATTCAATTGATATTCTCAAATAGTGTATCCGTGCCACAATGGCACTGCCACATCACAGCCCCGGAAACCCGGAACACCGGAAACCAAATGATTCCAAATGGTCACGGTGCCAAAAGAATTAAAATCGGTCAATCATTGCCAGAGTTCCAATCATTTGAATTTGGTGGATACCCGGGCAGCCTGTCGAACAGCCTACGGCCCCTCTTGGCACTTTACAAAATATTTTTTACAAACATGTCAGTGAATTTCAGCTTCCTCGAGCTCGAGCACTCGACACTGAAGAAGTCTGTAAGTAGCAGACAAAATAGGCCTATCTGTCAAAAGATAAGCTCATAGTGGAATTCAATGGAATTTGCTAGCGATTACTAGCGAAAATTTAAAAAATTGTTTCAAGGTTTAATTTTTTATTTTTTTTTTAAAAGTGATCAAATGAAGTGTTAAATTTTAAATTCTCCTAGTTTCCCAAAATTTGAATTGTTCTATTCGAGCTTGAATGTCTGTGTGCAACTGTACTGTCAGTGACTATTATTAGCAGCTGTTTTAATTGATTAAACCTATGACCAAATTAAATGATGGTACCAGAAGGTTGCTCTTTCTTTTGGTCATATTAGATTGCAGATATAACCAGTAGTTTATATGCAATTTCGATTTGAAGTGAGGAAGTTGATGTACGTACTATTTGACCATTTGACTAATTTGACTTATTGATAAAAACTTTGATCGACTCACACACAATACTGTTTGTCCAAATTTTGATCGGAACACCCTTTATGCTTGACGATGAGACATAGGTTAAAGCGGATTTTGCAAGAATTCCAGGCCCGCAATACTACTCAAAACTGTAGGAAACAACTTTTCCAATTCTAACACAACCATTAGTTAAAACATGTTTGGAGGAAAGTATCTTTTGTTTGGCAGGCAATCTGTCACTTCCTGAAGTCGGAGATCTTCTTTCGACGAGTGGAGCAATAAAAAAAGGTAATTACATCAATGAATGCTTTAAAAAGCGTTCACCAGTGACAACAGTATTCATTGGTTTGACGACGTTTCACAAAGGTTTTTTTTGCACGGGGGATACGGTCCTCTTTTAGTATGGAACCGAGTAAAAAAAGACCTAATAAAGTTGATAAATTCACATGCTTAAACATTTTATATTGCTCCAATTTTGCGTTACCTTTCCACGCAATGGTCAAAATACAGTTTTTAAAATGTTGAGTATTTACACCAAAAATTGTGAATTTTTTGAAAAATTGCCATATGATTACTTTTGGCCCAAAACGTACAATATGATTTGAATAGGGTCAATAAGTTGTTCCGTTCTGGAGTTTTCGCCGAAAACAACCCGTGTAAAAAAAACCGTGCAAAAAAAAAACTTTGTTTATTTCAAAGCCATTTAGTTTTCTGAGCAGTTTTGGCTTATTTTTCTACCTATATTCCATCGTTCAAAAGTAGACCCAATAATTCGGAAAAGCATCAAAATTTCTGGAGTTGATGACCTTCAATCAAATTTCCGACAATTTTTTTTTTAAAACACGGTTTTAGATAACATATGAAAAGAAATGAATTAATAAAGAGTAGAATTGCGCTTATAATGCTTCAAAACACTACACCCTTTTCAAATATCTTCAAAAGAAAGACCAAAAAATTGGCGTTTGCCGGTCGCACGGTGCTGATGGCACTCGATAAACAAAAGATAGATTTTAGAGAATTTTAGAAACACAAGCACGATGCAGAGCAAGGCAGATAGTATGGAGAGATTTCAGGATGTAGATAGATGGTGTGGGAAAAGAACAATACGAATGAATGTGTGCAAAATGTGAACCTGTTGGTGTTGATGGTGGTGCTTGGTGTGGTCTTTGGTGCGGTACAAGTCCAATGTCTAGCGGCTCACCATACTGATTGTAGTTGATACCGTTTGCTGAGGCCGCAGGTGGATGCTGGAAAGGAATGTTCTGACCGTGCAGGATGGGACCGGTATTGGGGTCTGTGGCATGAATTTGCTGAAGCAGCTGTTCGATGCGGATGTTGGGGGGAATGTTTTGAGGATTGCCACCAAGTGCGTTGATGAGTTGCTTGTCCAGAGGATGATGAGGCAACTGGCCACCGGGTGGAAGTGGAACCGATCCAGGTGGACCGTTTACGTGAATGTAAGGATTGTAGTCGTTGTAGCCGGGTTTGATTTCGGGTCCGTAATATCCTGGTGGTCCCGGTCGTTGAACACCGAGCGTTGCTGGTTTCTGAGCTTCACCGTAGAGGCCGTAATCACCCGGTCCTGAAGTCTCACCACCAGGGTATATATTGTTGTAATGATCTTTCTTAGAATCCTCCTTAGGATGTTTCTTATGGGGTTTCTCCTGGGGGACCTTCGGCGGCCTCCCATCGACGGTGGGGTAGAATGGGACATGTTGCGGTTCCTTTGGAGCTTCCGGTTCTTTCTCCGGTTTTGCCTTCTCTCCTTTTTCACTTTTGGGCGACTTGGTCGGGAGAAACTGATTGATTGTGTCGGGCATAAGCAAGGGCTTAAGCACATCGTTGCCTGAAAGGTATGATTAGAGAGGTGTGTTTTGAACATGAAATGACACGATACAGTGCGAGGGAAATGTTTAGGGGAGAAGAAGTGCTTGTGAGCTATGGACACGTCAAGAATACAGCAAACGAACAGATTTCAGGCAGTTAGTTATTAGCATAGAATTTTAATCGAGGCAGTACATACCGGTGATTGATGGCTCTCCATTCGAGCACGTCCAATGCTTGCAGCAATCATCGTCGGGAAGTGGAGCTAGCCTAGCCATTCTAGGATTGCACGGTAGATTCGATGGAGGAGTAGCTGGTACTGGTGGACAAGCAGGTCTACACTCTACCTTACCAGATTCACAGTAGCAGTGTTGATCGCAACCAGTCAGGTTGCTGGGAATCTCGGACCAGTTATCGAAGTTGTGACCTTTGAACACGCAAGTTCCATTTTCGACACATCTCATTCGTTCTGGACAACAACGGGGTACTATCGCACGGAACGTCGCTGGTTCCGGTTCCCATCGCAGGCAGTGTGGATCTAACACATCGAGACCAAAGTGGGAAGGACATTCAATTTTGGCACAGTGCACTCCGGCATCCGTACATAGGCACAGTGAGTTACATTCGTCATGGAATTGTTGATTCTTGGTGTACATCTTCCCTTTGTATTCACATTGATCGATTTCTCCGCTGAAATCGGTCTTAACGCCTCCGGGGCCAGCAGTAGTTGGTGACGTTGGCGCAGCCGTCGAAGGAGCCATCATCATCATTCCCCCGCTTTGTTCGTGGTCATCCAGAATCACGTCGCAAAACTCTCGGTGACAGCAGGCATCGTTAGGATCTGGAACTGTTACGCAGTGTTCCGATCGTGTTTCGTTCATCTTGGGACACCGCGGTACACAATCCAGTTCACCTTCACTGTTACAGGTGCAGATCTGGTCACATCCCATTTCAACTTTCGCATTCACGTCGTACGACTGGTTTCGATAGATGCAGCTGGTTACGATCGCTGTAGATGTTGTTGGGATCTTGTCCGTTGATTCGTCCGAGTGATCTGCAAAAAAACGAGTAAACACCTCGATTACTTCGCGATCATAAGGTAATCTTACTCAATTGATCCATTAACCAAATCATTGTGATTACGTCATGAAACCTTTTTCACACCCGGTGTGTTACCCATATTTAGCCGCCGAATCTGATCCGACATTCCGATCGCATAACTGTAGCCCCAGTGCCAAACAACAACACCGATGAATTTTCCAAAGCCCACATTTTTTTTCGCACCGATTCGCTATTCCCCAGTTTCGGAGCACCAGTCACCATAACAAGAAGGCTTGTGGATGCAATGGGGAGAGGAAAATTAATTTGCAATTCCAATTTCCCAATTTGTACGCGTCTTGCAAATCGTTATTGTTCGATTGCTGTTTCCTACACTCGCTGCATGAGGTGGGTAAGTTTACGAGCGAATGCAGTTTGATGTTGTTGGGATGCGAGATGTTCGTAAATCCATGCAACCTGACGATTAGATAACAATCGATCATAAATTTTTCCGCTCGGATGTACGCGTGTCTTCCAATGAGGGCTAGGAAAAAAAGTAAGATTTATGGACCCCAGACTAGATTGGGTAACTGCTGATGTGCGGTATTCGTCAGAACTTTATGAATGATACTAGGAAAGATCAGTTTTAACCCGTTCGTACGCAGATATGGAAATATTATTTTTGGTGTCCTCTAAAAGAAAGGTTAGCGAATAAATTGATTATTTCATCGTATAGTATTGATAAATGTATTAAAGAAACACATTTTCACTTATATTAGTTTGCCGATAGATCATCCCAGAAGTCGATTTTCAAAATATGATGGGTGCACTAATAGTGCTTGATTAAGGTGAGGGTTAACCGTTACATCACTTTTAATACATGTTTAAAAGAACCTCAGAAATGATAATTACCTTCTAAAAGTTTGAAAGTGTTAACCAATGTTTGCTGCACTGCAGCATACATGAAATGGGAAAACTCTTAAAAATAATGAAAATTACATGAGCTGTATTTGACAAAGGATTCAAATTTCGTGTCATTTAAATCAATAAATGATTGAATGTTCTGTGCAAAAATATGCAAATCCAAAAGTTATGGATGGCACTTTAAAGCAAACACAATATGATGCGAAATAAAGTTTTGTATGCAATATCACATCAAGAGCTGAATAAAAAGGTCATGCAGGTTTAATTTTAAAGACTAAAGCAATTAAAATGACAGGACAAACCAAGCTAAAAAAAAGAAGAAGACGCGATGTGGTGGTAAATCTGACAGATCTCATGTTAAGGTATGGGACGAACATTTTAAAACGCGTCAAAAAATGCAAATAAAATTCTAATTAAAAGCGGTTTGTAGTATGATGGAAGAAAAATCCAATATTACTCAATAAAGACATTTTCAGCCAAATAAAACTAAAAATTGTGCAGTTTTGAATTTGTTTTCCATCATACAACAAACCGCTTCTAATTAAAATTTCATTTGAGTTTTTTGGAAGTATTTTAAAATTTTCGTCCTATACTTTAGAATAGGAGCTGTCAGATTTATCACCACTCGTTGTTTTCTTCTTTTTTCAAGTAGGATTCGTCTTTTGCCAGTAAAGAAATTTTTAACAGCACAAAGCCACGCAATAGCCGGCATTCGCAATGCACGCCGCAGATTATTATTCCAGTTATTATTATTCCAGTTATTTATTTTCCGTCGGCCTATTTCCTCACATGGTGACAATCACCGACACCAGAGAGACGACTCCACCACCTGGACCCTACCTAACGACTTATGAATATGAGCCGGGACCAACGGCTTTACTTCCCTTCCGAAGGAAGACGTGACCAAGATTTTTTCGCCTCAGAAAAACCACCGACGACGACTGGGATTGAACCCAGAGCCACTGGGGTGCCAAATAGCAGTCACGATTACCACTGAACCACCGACGCCGGCTTATTTTTCCAGTTAGAGTAGTGACAAGTATTATTTTATTGTAATAACATTTGATATTCCCCTATTTGTGAACAATTATCAGTTTTTTTAGTCTAGTTTTTCAACAATTTTTAACACAATTTATTTAGGCCTGCCTCCATGTCGATGTTTGGGGAAATCTCTGGTGGACTGCTATTACTTTGAAGAAGATTATCTTAAAAAATGCATCAGTACAGTGCAATAGCAACTGCTTGCTTTAGTAATACTCAGTAGATTTATAATTTAAAGATTCGAAAGAAAAAAAAAAGTATTGTGACTGAAATTGACGTTATGGTATGCAAAATTAACTGCTCAGTGTTTGGTTCTTGTAAATTTGAAAGACGACGTAAATTTGTGTCATGCCAGCCACTTCGTTTAGGTACATCTTAAAAGACCTAGTATTACATGTAATTACAGTGAATACAGCGGCTGTTAGTGGACTCTGTCTCAGTTCACTCAATCCATTAGTTTTGTCTAAAGAGCCTGCAGTATACTGTAACCGGCCAGTACCCATTAATGGGTCAAAATGTACCCATTTTTTGATAGTATATGAAGCTGTCAAAAAATGGGTGCCTTTAAAATTTAAATAATGCATACTAATTACCCATTTTTTATTCTTAATGAGAGACCAAAAGATGGGTATTTTATCTTAGCATATCTTAGCATTCTCCTGGCTCGCTTTTTATAGTTGAAAGTGCGCTGTTAAAAAAAACAAAATTCGCGTCGGAATTAAATTTAAGGAAACGCGTAGAATATGGAAGAGGAAGAGGAGAAGTCTGTTGACATAGATCAGGATTTGGCGACTTCAACCATTCAATGAATCGAGGTTAATATATATTTAAGATTTACTTGTATTTTTTGTAATTTATTGAGTTTTACATTTGTAGGATACCGAATACCGGATACTGCGCTGGAAGAACAGCTTGTAATGTAAGTCACAAGGAAACTCAATGAGCATGGTGTAGCGGATGTGGTACCCTATCTTATTTCCCCGGAATTTATTCGGCCGGAGCTATTTCCTATACGATTAAATTTACAAAGACAAATACAAATACAGTAATTCAGATCTATTATGTTTGTGCTAATGCTCATTTTTCAATTTCACAACTAAAAACAAATCACGAAAAATACCCATTTCGCAAATACCAAACATTTTGAAAAATGGGTATTTTATACTCATTTCCCAAATAACAAACGTGCTGAAAAATGGGTATTTCGTACCCGTTTCCCAAATAACAAACATTTTGAAAAATGGGTAAAAAGTACCCTATAGCCTGACGTACGGGCTCTTTACCCATTAATGGGTTAAAACGTTTTACCCATTAAAGGAGTTAACCCACTTAAGTTCGAAATAGGTGATATTTTACCCATTTATGGGTACTGGCTGGTTTCAGCGTACCGAAAAGGCGAAACCTTACCGTTTTGACAGATCGTTTTTTCGATTGAAACTACTGGAATGACAAATAAACGATTGTTCCAAGTTTGACATTTTGGCTCTTTAGAATTCCAGGCTCTTTCGCTTTGTTTTATACAAAATTGCTCTAGCAATTACACTGCCGGTCAAAAAAACTTGACTGATGATGAAAAAAATAATTTTAAGATTTTTCACTCCTATTTTATGTACAATGTAAGGTTTTTTAATACATTAGAGGTGAAAAATAAGAGAACATAATTTTTTGAATAAAAATTTCTCGATGTTTAAGCTATTATTGAGCGTTTTCGACCGCAATAGCAATAACCTTGTCTCGAGAAAACGAGAAAATCGCGTAAAACTAAAATAATGTTTTGTATTTAAGTGCACAATATACAGCTATCATAGTAACCATGAACATTGAACCGACGCCACCGAAAAATGGTTTTGTTTTGCCGGAAAAGGTCTGCAGGGCCAGCTAGTCCCTGAAAAAGGTAGATTTCTCACTGCTAATCATTTGATAGAATATAACAAAAAGTTGATTCAATGTTTTAGAAAGAAGGTTATCTACGTATATTATCATAGATAAAAAAGGGCAAGCAAAAAACAATTCTAGACAAAATCGTGAAAAGGTTGAAAGTAACAATTGTAAACAATGGCTTAAAACGTAAATTTCCTGGAATTGCCAGGTTGCTAACATCTATATCAGGGAGCTGGCGGACTGTCATTCTCCTGTAGCTAACATCTTTTACAACCAAACGGTAAAATAATCAATGTTTGTAAACAATACTAGCATTCGTACCTGTAGTAACAAACGTCAGATGGGCCTCATTAAAATAAGGCCCGCGATATGTTGCAAACTGTAAAACGCTAGTAAACAGAATAGAGTTGTCAGGTCCCTGATCTATATTCACTACCGACAGGAACGTATTATGAAAGGGGGGAAGGGGGAGGAAGGGGGGGGGCTTATAAAAAGTCACTTTTTGTGTGACATAATCAATGGACGTTCCCCTATCTGTTTTTGGTGCTATTCTGTTTGTGGGAGCAAGCAAATCCCAGAACAATAGGCTAGATGTCATTGTTTACAAATAATACTTTCGATCTTTTGACTATTTTGTCTAGAATTGTTAGTTGGCATGTGGGCCCAAATTGTCATTTTGAGAAAAAGTGGCAAATCATTCGGGGAGATATCCCAATTTATGCACATCCCCAAGAGCACAGTAATGTTTACTTACAATCGCTCAGTTGAAACTGGATCGAATTCGAAAGGGTTCTGGGAGGCGAACAAAAACATCAAAAGTAACTGACGACAGAATTGGTATACTCAGTAAGAGAAACAGATTAAGAATAACACCGGATATTGTAGCTGAAATTAATCGTAGTCAATGTACATAGTTCGATTTCGGTGTCAACGGTTCAAAGACGAATGAGAGAAAAGGGTTTGTACGGTCGGGTTGTAATAAGGAAGCCGTACATTCGTGAAGTCAATCGTCGAAAGAGGTTGGCATATGCGCAAAAAACTTAAAGATTGGACTCCTTATCAATGTTCTTACGAATCGAAGTTCGAACTATTTGGTTCAAGACGTCGACAGCTCTTACGCCGAAAGGTGAATGAACGATGCGATTCAGCTTGTATTGCACCTACAATCAAAGACGGTAGCGGTTGTAAATAGTCGGGGAACGTAAAGTCGGGGAACGTAAAGAAAGATTTCGTGTAAAATTATGTCTCCTTAAACTGACACATACGCAATTCGACAAAATATGTGTTCGGTTGAATTTATTTTCTCATCTCATTCAACACATTCTTATGTGCTAAAAGACGCTTGCATGTGTCGGTCTCTGGGACAGAAATTTACACGACATTTTGGTAGTGTGCAGACTTCTTCAGTGTCTTGTACTAATAACCCGACTGTCCCTTCAGAACGCCACCTCAACAGGCAAAAGTAACGTGTTGGATCGCGCTCATGCACCACTGTACTATGGTCCAGATCACGAATTTACGAGGAATCATGCTCCCAGCGCCTAAACTTGAAACTTTACAGCAAAGCGATGTTCTACAACAACTCATAAGTTATTTGAGCTGGAAGCAACATTTACCTAGCTATACACTTGTTAAGATATGTTTATTAAGCCATCAGGTAGCATGTATCACAAAAAGTTACACAACTCATTTTATAAAGTTAGAAACTTTCGAGGGATATGGATGTAATGTCGGTCTATGGGTACCAAATTGGGTCTAATCATGAATGCAAATTCGTCCGATTCGATAGATCTGTTATTAAATGTTGTCTACGTAAGATTTTTTTTCTAGTTTTCTGATTCAAGGCGCTGCCAGCTGTATTCGCTTTACCCAACAAACAATTCCACAAATCAAACTATACTTAAACTGCTAAGAAACACTTAGATGATTTTAACATATTATTTAGCAGCCATTCGGCTATCAAAACATTGTAATTCACTTTACACAGGTTTTGCTCCTTAAGTTTGTGTTAAGATGAGCCATATGAAAAACATTCAACCGAAACTCAGACATTTTTATTGTAAATATTTCCAATAACAACATTTTTACTACGCTTTCCATGCAACAGGCCATAGTTGGGAACCTAGAAAAATAATATGTTCCTAACATTGGGTCTATAGTTTTTAAATTAAATCATCGTTATTTTACCTATGTGACCTGTTAGTTTATAATGTGTGAAAATTTTCTATACATCTTGGCTGCATTATTCGGTTTATAGGTTCACTTTCGGCAAATTTAGATCATTTGAAGATTGTGTAGATAATCTGTTCAGCATAACCAATAAAGTCATGGTGTCTACAAAGTTGAGGAAATCGAAAATTACGCGGAAGTGATCAACTTTAAATTGATTAAAACTATCTCAATTGCTTTGAAATAAATTGGTCACCCAGATAGCAACATGATTTTGTTGATTACCGCCGAATTAATGACATATTTGGTACATAGGCCGAATCAAGGAGCTAGGCTAACATTACATCCCGTTACCCTACATAAACTTACTTTTTTATTTGCAGAAATAAACGTTTACACCCTTAAGCAAAGTTGCAGCGCTAAAAATTTCATGGAATTTTTATAAATAATTTTTTTGTAGCTTAAAAATTGACCGATTTAGAGCAATTTTACCTCATCAACTTAGGGTGTACCATAAAAAAAATGGTTGTTTTACCCTAACTTTTATATTTCAATTCCCACCCTAAAGTTGTGTTCCGACGAGTTTTACTTTCAAAAACGGGTATTTTAGTATACAAACTTTGCAGCTAGCTTCAATCAATCAATAGTTATAGAAGCTTTTCTAAAAAAAATACGCTCTTTTCAAATGTTGATTTTTAGAATGGGGCAAACACAAAAAAAAAATCAAGACGTCATTTGAAAGTGCAATTTATATTGTTTAACATATGTGAGTACTAGAGATATGTTATTTCTGTATCTTGAGAAAATTACATTTGAATCTGGGATGGTTTTAGAAGAAAAACTTCAATAACTATTGATTGGTTAAAACTGGCGGCAAAATTAATATTTCAAAATACGCGCCATCAAAAGTTCTACAACTCTTCGCAACAAAATTTAACGATGAAAATTGAAATAAAAAAGTTAAGACGGAAAACTTTTTTTATATTGTACACCCTAAGTTGACGAGGGAAAAGTTGCTCTAAATCGGTCAATTTTTAACTTTAGAAATAAATGGTGACATCAACATCAAAAAATGGGCCTTGATGATACAAACCATGTTATAGAACATCGCTTTGCTGTAAAGTTTCAAGTTTAGGCGCTGGGAGCATGTTTCCTCGTAAATTCGTGATCTGGACCATAGTGCACTGTTAGCTTGTGATAGTTTCTAGCAGTAGTTTGTAGAAAAATTCTATACAATTTAATCATGGTCAAGATAACTATTGTATATAATGGTTACAATAGGCGAATTCAATACGTTCATGGTATCCTTGACTATGATCATGGTAACAAGGACTATTTCAAAATTAATGGTCGCTTTAAACTTGATCATAGGCGGTTCAAAATCACTATACTGCAATAGTCATCCTAACTCCCAATAATGGTAAAATTTACTATCAAATTTGTGTCTGTGTACTAACCTGAAAAAGTTCAGTAGAATTAAGAGTGTAACTCGCGCAGAACTCTTTAAAATATATTCCTGGTGCAGTTGAAAACCGGAACATAGCAGTCGCGCCAATGGATTTTACTCCCGTTCTATGAATTAAAACAGTGGCGCATCTAGTGCGCTGTATAGCGTCCCAAGCAACACCAAATAGTCATAACTGGTTGCAGTGACTTGACAGTAACCGTATTGAGTCACATTGAAGTTAAATTTACTGAGTTGCGACAAGTGTGCTGCTTGGGGTATCAGATGCGCCATACAGCGCACTAGATGCGCCATTGTTTGGATTTATGGAACGGGAATAAAATCGATTGGCGCGACTGCTATATTCCGGTTTTCAACTGCACCAGGAATATTGCGACAAGTATATGATTCAATCTGGCAACAGTATACTATAATAAACGATTTCTTCTGGATGGATTACGTTAATGGAAACCAAGGAGAATATCCCAATTCGTCTTTGAGAATATGGGTGAGTATATCAATTTGGGCTCGAAAATAAAAACGTGCTCGAACAAAAAGAACTTTTTATTTCTACGAACATGCATGTGATTAAAACTTTTCCTATTTTTTATGGATCATATTATACACAGTGAGGGCGTATGTTTGACGTGAAATCAACAAAAATTAGGGCCTAATTGATTAATCAATCCACCACGGTCAATTTTAGAGGAAAAGTGCACCTATCCGATAGAATTGAAGCTTACATGGGTAACTTTTGTTATAGAGAAATTTACGGAAGGAGCCATTGTTTACGTTTGTTTGTTTTTTTCCTTCTTTTGTTATAGTATCAGGCAAAGTCGTAGCATTGCTCAAGCGTCACAAGTTCATTACAGCATCCAACGGAATGAAAGATTCGCTTACATTTATGTTAGGTTTTCCTTCAGATAATGTTTGAAACGACCGCGTGAAAAGATGATCTGACATCAAATCCTCATTTCAATGAAAGTAAAGGAAGCGACGTGTGCTTATGTATTTGTATAGAAGCAAAACGTAAATGAATTAAAGCAAATGAATCAAAAACAATCTTGAAAAATTCGAAACATTAACATTTCAGTGTCTATGGTTGTGTTTTTACTTCCTGCAGTAATTCTGCTTGTAAGTGCACTCATTATATAAAAATCGCTCATTATAAGAAACTTATTCTGTAAGATAGGATTACAGGGACTTCATGAGCAGTAAATGCAATAAATAGTCTTGCCAGTTTATATGAAAAACAGTATCGAACACGGAAAAAAGGCAAAAACTAACATCGTCATTTGGTTTACTGTCTCACATCAAATTGCATCACGAAAAAAAACGCTGTCGAAAATTACCCATTGGGTAGTTTCTCTTGAAAATTTGGGTAGACTAGACTAGGGTGTAATTTTTTTGTATTTTTATCGCTGTCAGTTTTTCAAAATATGTAAAAAAAGGCGTCATCCTAAAAGCAACGTCACGAATTGATTTTGCACAAACACCTGTAAAATCCTCAACTCTCTCATAAGGACATCGTGAAACAACTCGGAATCGTGCAGTCAACGGTGCGTCGTGTGATTAAACGTTACTACGAAGCTCTGAGCATCGAACGGAAGGAGGAATGAGGTCAGAAGCGGAATCCCAATGCTTCGATCTGGGATGTGGCCAAAAAGTTGAATCTGTCCAGGTCTTTCGTTCAGGACCGGAAGAGACTACATACGTACAAAGTGTAAAAGACTTCAAAACGAGACAAAAGGCAAAATACGGTGGAAAAGTCATGGGCCCGGAAACTGTACACCCAGATGCTGACGAAGCCTTATTGTCTCATCATAAATCATGAGACTGACGTCGAGGCAAACTTTCGGCAGCTTCCGGGCAACTGTTTTGACCGTCCAGCACAAGTTTGATGTTCCGGAGGAAGTAAGGAAGCAGATACTTTCAAAGTTTGCCAAGAAAAACATGATTTGTCAAGCAATCTGCTCATGTGGTAAACGGAGTGTGCCGTTCGTGACTGTAAATAGGGTATATCTACCTCAAGGAGTATCAACAGAAGCGTCAGTTCCTCTGTTGAAGCAACACGAGGGCCCTACGATCTTCTGGCGGGATCTAGCTTCGTGTCCCAATTCAAATGTTGTCCTGGAGTGGTATGAAGCCAACGGGGTCACTTTCGCATCCATGGACATAACCCCTCCCCCCCCCCTCAATTTCACGCCATTTTAGATTTAGGATTCGAACTTTGGTAAGTGTCTGCCAGAAATGCATCTAGCTAAATAGAGGTGTTCATGACAAATGACAAAATTGTTGTCTGCTTTTTACCATATACGGTAGAAATCGAAATTCTATTAATGGTTAAAATTTACCCATTTAACAAAAAAAGGTCTTCCCATTAAATGAGTTCTAGACTTTATCAAATTTATCGCACAAATTTCAGGAAATGGGTGTTTATAACCCATTAAAAACATTTTCAGTGATGCGTAAAAAGTACCCATTCTTGACATTTATGCCATATACTAAAAAATTAGCATTCGAGTTTAGTTTGAGGAAATGGTTGAAATTTAACCTTGCAATGGGTTTTTGACTCCTACCGGGTTGACTTTTAATAATCTAAATCAAAGTAGGTAATTGATATCAAATGATATTTCTTCGCAACATTGTTATTGTTATTGTTAGATGCATAAATCGTGCCTTTAACCTACTCCCCGCCGGGTCTATGCAACCTATTGATCCTTCCCGCTGCATGTATCAGTGCGATGTGCGATATTCTAGACACACAGTGGGTGGTCGTATCCGGGTCCTCCACTGGGTAGGCGCAGGTGTCCGTCCAGTTTCTGGTACATTAATTTATCTTTATGCCTAACTGAAGTATTATTACTCTAAAAGTTTTGAGAAAATCCGTGTGTAACGGCTAGTTGGTAGTAATTTGTATTGCACTAAATTGGCCATAATAATATGAAAACTCCATACCGAATTTTTCAAAATATTATAAACATTGTAAACTTTCCAGAAAGGGACCGATTAACATGTTCACTTTTATACCGTTTGGATTTTGAGTTTTAGTAACATTCCATAACCCCATCTTATTAAATATTTATTCCAACAACCAAATGAAAACGTAGAAGGTGCCCTGCATTGGCCAACGATAAATTCTCTCTCAAGCATTCCCATTAACCATCCAAAAAAATCGATTAATCGACTCTCTCAGATTTAACGCTAATATGCTATTATGATAAATTTACAAGCTCATAACTGTGTGGTAGTTTGTTATTTAAAAAGTGTCTAGATTCACGAACAAAAAGTTCGGGCACTGATGCAGCACGGCATCCAAACTTTGGATTTGGACATTTGTGTCGCTCAACAAATCCTCAAACGAATGTGCAAAAGCACATTGGACAATATTTAGTGTCAACAACAAAAAAACTCCTTTACCTATTTAGGATTACATCTGAATAATCTAAATTTGGCCAACACCCACCAATGATATTTCTTCGCAACATCTCATGAAAAAAGTCTTTGTGATGCCATTCGAGGTACCTTAAAACGCTTCTCCACTAGAGCAAATTTGGTCAAATCACGTGAACATCCAAATAAAAAGCAAAAGACCTTTTTAGTTAGACAAAAATAGAAAAGAAGAAGAGCTAACTAAATAATCCTGGCACTACAGATATATATGAAAGTATGGTATTAGAGCTGAATATGCTACACACTACCAAAATGTCATGTAAATTTCTGTCCCCTGAGACCGACACATGTAAGCGTCCTTTTGCACATGAGAATGAGTTGGATGAGAAAATAAATCCAATCAAACCCATTTTTCATAGAATTGCGTATGTGTCGGTTTCAGGAGACATAATTTTACACGAAATCTTTATTTACGTTCTCGGACTTATTACAAACATGAATTACGTCTCCTGTAAAATTCATAATTTCTAAGTGTGTGTGTGTGTGTGTTTTTTTTTAAGGTTTACTGGCGGGACTCTGAATAGAATAAAAACCTCTACGCCAGGCCTTTGATGATATCGTTGCGTAAATCCTTTCGAATCATTTTGCCAGCCGTACACGGAGCATGTCGTCCAAGAATTGTCTTTTTATTATTTCGTTAGTCAGTGTTACGTTTACAATGTTTAATTTGTCTTTTCTTGTTTAGATCGTGAAATGTGGCATTTATGTGCTATGAAAGTTTTCTCGAACCAAAAATTAGAAGCTATTCTTAAGCTGTTCCGGTTACTTGTGCGTTAGAATGATATAACTTAACTCCTTTTGAAGCATATCACCAGCCGTGCAAGGATCATGTCGTCCATAGAGACGCTGTTGACACTGCCTCAAAAGGTGTTACATTTTCAAGTTTGCTTCCCCTTTCTTTCAATCATGTTCATGTCCACTGTTTTGTATGGTGTCGTTTCGTCTTTTGATTACTTAGTTTGTCAGTTTGTTTTCTTCAGTCTTTTGTAGTTAAGAATGTCATTTATGTGCTGTGAAAGTCTGTTTGAGCAGTTTTCTCCAATCAAAAATCGTCGAGATATTTGAATTCTACCAGTTTTAGTCATGCCGGATGTCTCAGTAGTCCCAACAGTATAATTTTAATGGTTTACTGATGGGACTCATAAGAGAGAAGTTTTCTTTAAAAGAAATTGGAAGGACGTTGCGTCTTTTTATGCTAGAAATGTTAGAGGGCATTTCTCAACTTCTTCAGTCGTTAGAATGATAATAGATGTCTAGTACTTATGTGCTCTGAAATTAATCGATGTGTACCTCGTCTAACTTCTTTTGGATGGCCTATCACTTTGTCCGCTTTAGTTCGTTCTTGTCTTCTGCGTTATATAATTAAATTCTATAGTTCTGTTGTTGAATCGTTTACGTTTACTTGTCTGTTCATTGCTTTCTTTTTATTTGTCTAATACTAATCTCTAAGTCGTTTAATCGCTTCATAGTCTGACAGCAAGTGCAGCCTAACCATCTTTGTCAGCTATTAGATTCACTTTTCGGTGGCAAGGTAAAGCTTCACCACGCCTAGTCCCTAACTATTATTGAAAAATTATCGAGAAAGAAGCCGTTATAAGATTGTTTGTATACCATTGTTATAATGTGTAGTATTTTTATTATAACTCTTTGAAATGAGAAATAACAAAATAAGAATGGTGCCACGTTGGTAGTTTTAAAACTTCTACTCAGTGAATCCAACAGTCGGTTTCCTACAAATGTCATTAATCTTGAACACATTGTGTACATATATAGCTGTCTAGCTAGATTTATAATTAAGCGTGGCTTCGGCTCATCATGTCAGGAAACGCTAAGAAAGGTGTCGCAGCCAAGAAGAAATCCCACATCATTATTACTGAGGAAAAAGCCCCACCAGACTGCACCAGCATTCAAGGCTCCCAGACAGGATGTCCGTTGGATCACATCTGTAAAATCAGTGCATTAATGCCAGATATGTGACGCGGCATTAAATCAAAATATTCAAGATGTGATACTACCACGTCAGGATATGTCTTTGGTTACCATCTCAATGCTGATGGCGTAGGCCCTTCCATCGCGTCCAGATCACATATCCGATGAGAGGGAAATTAATAATTTCTAAGTGTGTATATAATTATAAGTTAACAATTTAAGGAACCCAAAAATTCTATTTACTTGTTCCTCTATCAGAAAAAATAAGATAAAAAGAGAACTTTACTTAAACTTGGCCAAAAACGATGCTAAAATATTCGATACTATCATGAAAATATTGTAACTCGATTGAAAAATAAAATGTATATTATTCAATTATGCATAAATTTCACTGTAAAATAAATAGGTTGGAAAAAATATCAGAAGCTTCTCAATTTTTTTGTTTTTTATATCTTTAGGATCAGTCAACCGTCAGTGGGCTTCAAATGGTGAGTTGACAACTTGCCAGGAGGGTGCGACCCACCTCCGGTCCTCACAAGTTCCTACCTCACGCCTCCACGAGTCATATGATCACAAAAGACTGCCAGCTGAAACATGGAGACGCTGGTTGGCGTAGCCTGGGCAATGTTGTCAATCTGACAATAGCGAAGTGAGGGGGTGCGACCGGTAAATCATATCATAATTTTCCATTCTCATATCTTTCAGGTCTTCCTGGTCATCAGGTATTATAAAATAATTTAAAATTTAAAATTCATTTTTTTTCGCATGTCATACATTGTCTAAGTTTTCTGGGAGTTTGTCTACAATTGCAACAAAACAGCAGTCGGCACAGATGTAATTTTCAGTTTATATTATAATATCCCTTGACTATATATATATATATATAATCACATAGGACATTGTTTATTCATAACCATTATCAATCTTCTTTATCATCATCATTATCATGTTGATCATTACTGGTGTTTTCAAGATTTATATTTTAACATAGTTTTTTTTTTTATAATTTCACCTAATAGGTTATATATACTTTTAATTATTATGTCTTGTATGTCTAATTATCATCATGATTTAGAAGTATCTAGTTGAACAAAAGAAGCTGCGACGGAATCTCTGGTAGGCTTTTGCATTTAATACCTAATGTATTTTTCAATTCCGGTTTGCAAATGGACCTTTTTCCAAATCTGAGCTGTTTGCCATTCGGATAGTGTCTGATGTGTCTGTATCATAACTCACAATATCATTATATTTGATGAAATTGTTTTATTGATTTTACTTCTTAGATGATTTAAAAATTGCTTGTTGTTTTTTGTTGTTGTTGTTTGTTGTTTTCTCCATTTGTCTTTAAATCCCTTACACAGGAGCAATAATTATTAGGCCAGCACAAATAAAAGCGTATTGCTGTTATAAAATCAACATCAAGCAGCAAATAGTGACCATGGCAACAGTAAATTAAAATGTATATATGCTATTTTTGTATAATTTAACAAACTTTTTTAGGATGCCTCAAATCAAGATTTTGGGAAATTGCTGCTATCACTGAAAACAAACAAAAACGTGCATAAGCGTGAAACCACAGAACTCTACACTTTAACACTTTACAACATTTCTTACATTTCAGGATCCACCAAAGGGAGATCATAAATAATAGATACCGAGTTATTACAGTATTTTTCATTTACATAAATACATACACTATTATATAAATATTTCATGGGAATGGGAGGGACCATCAGGGCACCCGATTGAAGCACTCTGGATGGGGAGAGTGGAAATGCCAACTCCCCATTGTTAACAGTTTGTGAATAGAGGGCGGGCTCTTCTCCCCGCCCATTGGGGCATCCTCATGTTAGATAGCTTGCTCTTTTGACCAATTGTTCAATTCTTGTTGTTGGAAGGAGATTCTTTATATCCCTGTGGATACGTATAGGTGATGTTGCCTATCAGATCCACCCAACCCCTTTTGGCCCTTCATACAATGGCATGATTAGGATAATCAGTGGTTATTAAAGCTTGATCAAGTCTAACAGCGAGGAGAGCTCACTGCTGTCGGACTTAGTTTCCGTGCTACAATGGGTGGTAGTACATATCATACATCATACTTTAGGATCAGTCAACCGTCAGTTTTAGGCAAACATCATGGAGTTTATTAAAAGTAGGGTTTTAAATGTTCGCAATTTGAAATATTGTTGATAATTATTTCAAAAAAGTTTTAGAACGGTCACATTATAATCTACGATTCTGTCACTATGTCTACAATCATCACCCAAACTAACCGTTTTGGTCTGACAATTTGATTTAACCATCAATACCAATTTAACATCGACCCTTATGGAAAGGTAGTAGTGATCCAAAAAGAGGACTACTGTAGCATTATTAGTCAAGGGGATCAATTATGAAAAGTTCAAGGATAATCTGGAGAAAGCATATTAAAAAAAAAATTTAATTGGCATATATTTTAAAAACTTAGTAGCCTATGGGAATTTAAAAGACAATTCGACTAAATGTTTCCATTAGAACCTCAATTCAAATGTAAACAATGGCTTCATCTGCGAATTTTTTTACCTTGAAAACACACCTCATCAATCCATCACGGTTATTTGAAAAAGGAAGAACCCAAATACCCAATTGATCACGGATTGTATTCACCTCATTTTTTTGACAGTTCCGGGAGCTTGTTTATAAGGTGTTAGAATCTAATCCGAAGAAGTGAAATTTTACATCGTCTTTTTCCGGATTGCATACGATTCGATTCAGAATATGGTGTAAAAATTTTCACCGGTGAATGTTTTCCGGCCATTTTACTTCATTGGTTTAAATTAAATTATAAAAATTATAAATTAGAGCCCAAATTTCGAGTCCATATTACCAAAATTTCTCTAATTCCACGTAAACAAGCTCCCTGAACTGTATGTAATTCATTGACGTCGCCATTGCTGTAGAATCGGTGGCTTATACGGGTGGACTTCCCAAGAAATTTTCAGAAGATGACATTGTTCACGTTTCTCAATCAGGCTAAAAATCTTGTTTCAAATGGTCCTATAGACGAATCTAGTTCTCCGTTTCAAGTTAGCGGTTCTTTTTGAAACAAAATGAAATGGGCCAAAACACAAGCTTCAACCCTACAACTTGACGGAGCCAGAAAATCTCATTCATACGTGTACTTACCGGATCGACCGTCTGTTAGCCGCTCCGAGGGGCACACCAACGTAGCGCAGCAGTCGTCCGTTTTCGAGGGGCTCTCGTAGCATCCGGCCTCCAGCAACGTTTTTCCCCGTTTGATGAATGGCCTTGCACAACGGGGCTCGCAGCGCCATTTGCCGTCTTCCTCGCAGGTGCATCGCTCGTCGCAGCCGCGGTCAACGGTTTGGTTCGTCTGGAGGTGCATGCAGGGAGAGGAATAAAAGTGAATGCTTAGTTAGATGGAGTCCAATGCATAAAATGAGGCGGATAGTTGTTTGCATTTAGAAAAACATGTGATCGATGATGAAGCGTCCTCTACATCGCTTCGTACTGGGTTGTTGTCAGTTTTGGGCAGGCTCTAAAAAGTGAAGGTACATTTCAAACGGTAAGTAGCTGTACCACGGTTGACTTGTTGATACATCTTAGGATGTTGCAGAGTGATTTCTGCCAATCCGTCGCTCATGAATGATTGGACAACAGTTAACTGATTTATGTTTGTAGAAATTCCAATTTTTAAACGCAAATGCTGTATAGCTTGTGACAAACAGCTTATTCTCAATCCTTCACCTGAGAAAAAGGTAAATGTGAACGTGATTTAGTTGCCGTGATCCAGTTTGCTATTATCCAAGTAGACTGGGCCAGATTCAATATTAATCTTACGTGATGTTCTGGTTAAATGGAGCTGTTCATGCGAGAGCCGACCACGGTTTGGTTCAGGTATCAATAGAAATAGTTATCAGAACAGATGTCTGCAACATTGGTGTGTAAACCCAATTGAGAAGGTGGTAGAGGGAAAGAAACCTAGTTTCCATGGTCGAAAAATGCAAGGAAGAAGTCATTGTTTACGTTTGCTAGTTAGGCCCTAATGAATCTTTTTTGTCGATTTCAGTTGTCAGATGTCCAGCATTTTTAAATAGCATAGTTCAAAATCATGTGAACTATGGTGATTCTATATGTGGTTGATGCAGAGACCCTGGGCATCATAGGCCACGCAGTAGCAATCGCACCTTGCATTATGAATGCTAACGACAACACAGTTGACTAAAATAAACGACGAATGATGTCGGAAAAGATCATCCTTTTAGTTTATCCAATGCAAACCCACACGAATGTTCATCATGTATCCTCGTGTTCACTGAACCATATCAAACTTATCCAGTGCTCGCAAGAGAAGATTGAACTATTAGCCGAAAGAAGCAGTACGAATAAGACACTCCTAAAGGCAAATTGAGTCACATTGCACCTCAATACGTAGACGGATAGCTCTTTTTACCCTTCTTACACCAAAAGAAGGGTATTAAGATCGCTTGAAAACTCGACTTTTTATCCGAGGCCCAGAGGGCCGATTGTTATATATCATTCGACTCAGCTCGACGAACTGAGCACATGTATGTGTGTATGTATGTGTGTGTATGTGTGTGTGTGCGTTACAAATAATGTCACATCGGTTTCTCAGCCATTTGTGAACCGATTTCAGTTCTGTTGACGGCAAATGAAAGTTACAACATTCCTCCCACAGATTGCTACTGATTTTTTTTCATTCGAACATTTCGTTACGAAGATATGAACGAAACAGTACTTGACGGCATATTATAATAGTAATCAAACAGTTTAGTCTCCGATTACATACTGAGCTATTTGTGTATCGATTTTAGTTTTGTTAACGCCAAATTGAAGTTATACAATCCTCAAATAACTGGTCAAAATTTCATTATGATTGGATAATCCTTCATGGAGATATGACCAAAACAATGCCTGAGAGCAAGAGAGCAACGAATTGTGAGATGAAAATATACTCGTTGCAGTTCAAAACCGAACAAGACCAATCGCATCAATCGATGCCTCTGGCATTCTATTGTATTGCATCTCGTGCGTTGTACAGAACATACAGCGGACTAGCAACACTATGCGACTCTATACAATTAGAGCAGGATCGATTGGCTCGAGTGGTTCGGTTTTGAACTGCAACGAATGGATTCGAAGATTACACAAAGTCTCCATTTACTATAACTACACAATTTTCAACGAACATATACTTTTTAAGCATCTTGAATCCATATCGAAAATCAAAATTGACGCTTCGAATTGTCTAATAATTCATTCTATGGACTAAATATATAAAATTTTCAATGTTTATGTATTTTTTTCTTCTATATTTCTAACATAAATAGGTCGTTCAGCACTTTTAAGGGCTTATGCTGAATCATTCTTGATGACAGTCCTTACCTCAACATTTAGAATTGATATAACTCAAAGTCGGTACTAGATATTCAAAATTTAATCACATCAGTTTGTATGCTTACTTGCTGTGAGCAACCTGATAGAGTTCGATTCGATGTTCATTCACAAACAATCGAGATTTATTAATTTGAAATAGCAAGGTGAATTTGCGAGAATGAGATAAAAGATAGGAAAAAATACATGGAGCAGCGATTCACCTCAATGGCAATATTTTAATCACATCGATGAACAATGCTTTCAGGATTCTCAAATAGTTCATTTTATAAACAGAAATTCCAGGAAGATCCAGGAATATTTGATATGTCATATTTTCAAGATTCCTGGATCTTCCTGAAATTTCTGATTAAAATATGTATCCAGTTCCATATTGGCCACATTTGAGTTCGTAATTCTGGTGAAGTGTAAGAAAGGTTCAGTCTCACCATCGGAGGATTAATTTGTGTGTTTTTTTTCTTTTCGAACGCCAACGGCGGGCCCACCGTGGGGCGGTAAACGTTCGGGTTCCTTTCAATTCAATTCAAATCACTACTCCAATTTGTAAGACCAGTTTGCGTTCATTGTTATATTACGGCGATCTTACTAGCCTCTTTTTTTTCCGTACGTCTTCTTTAATTCGTTCAGCACCGAAGGTCTTCCAAGATTGCCTCATATTGTGCCACGATGTGATGAGTTGGGTACCTTGCCTTGAACGGGTGCGTAACAGTTCGATTGAAGATGGCTCGTGAATGATGAAACTCAAAATAAACGTTTGTTTGCAGGGAAGCGTTAGCGAAAGAATTGACATTAAGAAGGTTATTATTAGCTATGGATTGAACTGTTCTGTTGTGCCACAAAGTTCGATGGTTGATTTTGAATAATGGCCAGGAAAGATAGAGTAGTTATTGTTGATGAGTGGAATGCATATATATTCGTTAGTCATTGATTTGACATCTCGATACTGCTACTGCTTTTCATTATTGCATGGGCAAACACAACTCTCGTAATCACTGCTGTGGCATTGATCCATCTAAAGTCCATAGCCGGGGTGCGAGGAAAGTGATGGTTCAAAAAGGATGGTGAATCATCGACTGGAATTGTTCGCTTTACTGTTGAATTTAGCGTGGTTTGCATACAAATAGCGGCATATGCATAGATCAACGGATACCGAATAAAATGCTCCGTACTTTTTGTGGTCATTTGAATGGAATGTACAAGACCTGGCTGAGATAGTTAAACAAGTTTTTTTCCGCGAATTTTTATCCAATCAAAAGAAAAATGTTTCTTTCAACTTTCAGACGGAAGCTTGATCAGTTAACATTTTGTCCTACTTCAAATTCGAACTTTATGACGCTTTTCCTTTTTTGGGTATTTCAAAATATTAGCTTATCACAATAAGCACACTTGCAATTAGTTGCTCTCCACTTGCACTTCCACAGATTTGAATTGAGAACTTTTGACGCACTATTTTGCATTAGTAGAGTACAACACTAATTTCTGTCAATCCTCGAAATTTCTCTGGAGTATTCAAATAAAACGACTAGATTTTTGGAACATGCTTAAAGTATGCGGGGAACTGGATCGCAGCATGCTATGCCCACGAAAGGTTGTTTTTTTGTGAGCTGTCACGGTTTTTCTCGTTTTTCCGCGTGTGTGATTTTCAATTTCAAATTAATTTTTGCGTTTTAAAATGATGTTGGTATGTAAGGCTGTAGCGTGAAGAGTATTCATCAGTCATTTGCAAATATAATCTATTACCTTGATATCTTCCAAAATACCTGTTTTGCTTGATGTTACTATAATTCAGAGCTTGTTCTCTCGTTTCAAGATGAGATTTTGCTTCTTGTTTCGAGAGTTTGTCTTGAAATTTGTTTTGAGTTCTTCAGCAAAACTTATTTTTGATGACAAGGTAAATCGTCCATTGTCGATGCGAACCTTTAAAGTTTTTGATATGTTGAAAGGGATAATATATTTATTACTTATCTTAATTTTTAACTTGCGTCTGTTGAATAGTACACTCGTTCCATGGAATGTTTCGTTAACCAGACAGGATTTTTCATTCAGTTTCGGGGGCTTTGTCTTGAATTTTATATGAAATTTTTCAACAGGACTTCGTCTTGATGACGTTGTACATCGTCAATTGTCGATGCACGCTGTAAGAGCTCCGTTTTTCGTCAAAACTAAGAATGAAGTAAGTATAATCGCCTCTTGGTAGAAAGCTTTGATACAAGCATAGCATCTTGGGTTACCATTTCCATTTCCATCTCATCTTTTAGCAATTCGTGAAACTTGAGAACGAAAGATCAACGCGCAACCTTCGGATTTCTAACTTTTTATTTAAATATAATGTTATTTTTGAAAGTTGAAAGTAACTTAATAACAAAAGGAATAAATTGATTCATACATCGAATTCCTATAATTCCTAATGACTGATGGATCATGAGATGAATAATGGAACAGGTTCCCCTTTGTGATAATGCTTTCCAAAAATGCGCAAGGTTGTGATAATAAACTATGCAGGTTTTTCAAGGCCAGGGCCTATATATGATCAAGTGCAACATTTTAACTTTTCGCAAATCCTGTATTTGACCATCGATCACTATCTTAGTATAATAATGTTTGTCGATAGGAAATACTGGCGGATTTTCAGAAGCATTTTTGGGCTGCATTATCACTGATCTGGCAACACTAGTGTGTTTTTTTTTCCAAAATAGTAAAAGAACCAGATCAGCCCTGGTACCTGATAGTATAAGTTAAACTACCTCAAGGTTTTGCCAGAGACAAGGGAACTAATCAGAGTGCCCTTAATCATGTTTGACCAATTTTTGACCGTTCCACCCTTTTGGATTATATAACCAAATCAACTCACGTAAAAAGACCGCGATACAAGTATAGCATCTAGGGTTACCATTCCCATTTTGATCTCATCACTTTGCAGTTCGTGCTGTTCGAAAATAAAAGATTGTCGGCAATGCGGTTAATTTTGTACTTTTTATTCATTGTTAATTTTGATTATTTTCATTATATTCAGACCAGCCCTGGGACCTAGTAGTTGAAGTTAAACTACCTCAAAGTTCACCAGTGCCTAGGAAAATTAATTGTAGGCTCATAATATTCATCTAAGGCCTGTACTCGGAAAAAATGCACCAGACTAAAGTGTTTGCCAAAAATTTATTTTAAGTCGGATTTCTGAAGCTTTCATATGGATTTCGGCATAATTACTTTATTCAATTTCTTTTCCATCGTTGAAAGCCCGCACCTTTCCCTTAAGACCCCTCATTACATTTTGTGCAATGATGGAGCGGACCTTTTTGGTCACTTTCATCCATTATTTCTTCAACTCCGGCCCGTTCTTAAACACCTTGGACGATTTTCGAACTTTGGCCTTCATCATTCCACCGAACGAATCTCTGGTGTATTTGGGGGGTTGGCGGTTTCTGGTACAAAATCAACGTTATTGTCTCTGTACCAATCCAACGTCGATTGCGCGTAATGTCATGATGCCAGGTCCGGTCAAAAATAATGTCTCGCCTCCGTGGGGCCGAAGGAAGGACAACAGCCGCTTCTGGAGGCACTCGGTGCGGTAAATTTAGCTGTTGATGGTGATGTACGGTTTACTCAGTTTACGGCATTGGCATATGGCCTGACAGCAGGGTTGCCAAATTGTTTTTCGTTCCCATCTTTATTTTTTTGCCAAAAAAATCTTTTTTATCTGTGTTTAAATGCAAAAAAAATTGGTAAAAATCTTTACTTCAAATTTTGAGTTATAAAAGGAAAACAGATCAGTATACGAGGGATTCATGTTCTCTGGGGAAATCGATCTTTGCATTTCAGCCCTTCTGGCAGGTGGTGTTCATGAGGTGTTTGTTTGATTACTTAAACTTACATTATAGGTGAACAAAATCCAACCGGAATTAGCAACCAATCATTGTTATGATGCGTGTACATTATTTTGATGAATTTAGAATTTACTTGTGATATTAATATTAGCTGATAAACTCCTCCTCCTTTGGCATCCATGTTATTCGTACTCAGGCGGTTTTGGATTTGGGACTTATTTAGATTATATGGCGAGAAAACTTGCTCCACTTCTCCAAAAGAATGCGGAATAAGCAAAAAGTTCGCAATGAACTTTCTAAGCAAGTAAAAAACCAGCTTCCCATCTGCTCGTTTGAAATACAGACGTTTTCTTCAACAAGTTGCGATGTCTTCTGATTCTTCAACCTCGTTGTCCTTGCAGAAGGCTATCGCCCTCAGCTCACGAAAATCATTTTTAATTGCTTGTTCCTCACCGCTTTCAAATAAGTTCGGATATTGTTCAGTTATCGAATTGAACTTCTTCAAAGGGCGCTGATTCTTGGGGTCAACGCTCGATTCTGTAGTCAGAACTGAATCGTTCAGATCAAAGCGCTCAATGATCTGTTCAATCTAATCGGTATAAAGCACAGCAGATCTAGTAACATGCTTCCTTCCTGGTCTCATAGAGAGTTTCGGATCCAAGCATTTCTTCTGCAGCTACCCCCACATACATTTCCGACTTTTTACGAAGATGTTTCTCGAAATATGAAACTTTGAAATCCGTCAGTTGTTTTAGGTAATCATCTTCACAAAAAATTGCAAGGAACATCATCAATGAGACTGCAGCAGATTGCTCATGTTCAGGAATTCCGTAGTTTTTTATTGGAAGATTTGTTGTGGCAATATGTAGCTTAAGGAGAAGCGGCAACGTCATCTGTTCATTAAGATGACATCAATCAACCCGTTGTCTCAGTTGGAATAGAACGAGAAAAAGAAGACGAGTTCCGGAAACCGTTCCATATTCCATTTAACAACTGACTCCAACGGTAGTCATCTGTTGGCAGACGGATGCATAACTGTGTGATCTGGAAATCATTGGGTCGTTTGAGGCACAAGTAACTGCAGATAAATTACATCATTTGTTCAAGGTACAATGGCAGTTTCTCGCATACGTAGCGTATATAAGAAGCCAGTACATTTGATATTTGATAACTTTCAAATTAAGACAGTCACATTTCAGCAGTTTTTTGGCGGATCGGGCAGAACCCACTAGTACCGATGCTGCATCTGATCCAAAGCCCACAAACCTTTTTTGTAACCAGTGTCATCAATCTGGCACTGGTAAACAATTGTGCAAAATAAACATAGGTTTTAGCACTGTAAGTTTATATCAAAGATAATAAAAAATCACGTTTGAAATAACTATGCTTCAAAAAAATCATTTTTTTATGGTACACCCTAAGTTGATGAGGGAAAATTGCTCTAAATTGTTCAATTTTCAAGCTACAAAAAAATTTATATATGAAAATTCCATGACATTTTTTGCGCTACAGCTTTACTCAAACGTGTAAACGTCTATTTCTGCAAATAGAAAAGTTAGTTTTTGTATTTCCGTGAAAACGGGGACCACCCCAATTTTAATCAAAATAAAAAAATGGGCCTTGATGATACAAACCATGTTGTGGAACATCACTTTGCTGTAAAGTTTCAAGTTTAGGCGGTGGGAGCATGTTTCCTAGTAAATTCGTGATCTGGACCATAGTGCAGTGGTATTGATAAAAATTAGGATCCTAAACTGTACTCATATTTAAAATTGGAGCTATTCGAGTGGACAAGCAATTGCCAAAAATCTTATAAATCTTAGTTTTTCTCAAAAATATGTAATCTTTACGTACAGATATCTGTATGAAAAAATTGAAAAAAAAAAAAATTGTGTCAATCTAGATATATCTGTACATGTGGCAACCCTGCCTGCCAGAGCAAGTATTTTTTGGAGAATTTGTCCACTTTCTTCTTCCTTGTGTCTTCCGGAACATCAAACCGTGATTTGGCAACGTAGAACTCTGCTTTGCGTCTGCCTTGCTGTAGGTTTCGTCATCCATGACCACACAAATCGGTTTCGTTAACAACTCTCGATACAGCTTCGTTGCGCGGGATTTGGCCGCCGTGTTTTGTTGATCACGCTGGTTCGGTACCTTGCGGACCTTGAATACACGAAGCCCAGCTCGTTTCATGATTTGCTGAACAAACCAGGTGGAACACTTTGCCTTCAGAGCCGCGTCGCGAATCGAAAGGTTCGGATTACACTTCAAATAATCCAACACTTTTCGACCATTCATAGGGTCAGCTGTCTACGATTTTCTTCCACTTTCAGTCCATCGCTCGGTCGCCTGGGACTCCTTAAACAAACCAAGCAGTTATACCCAAATTTTCATTAATTTTTACCCACGGACAAAAAAGTTACAGACGGATAAAAATGGTGCATTTTTTTCGAGTACAGGCCTTAATAGTACAAATGCTAAATCCTGACAAGCTTCAGGAGGTAATGGTCGTTGTGAGTAACGTCCCTCCAAACTTGTTCTGAATATTGGCAACATTGGTGCAGCTGCTATAACTTCTATTGAAGGCTAAAACCGGATTTCGTTACCCCATTAAACCTATTGTAATCAAATTATAGCTAAACTTCCATAGAAGTTAATTGATCATCAACTGTGACCGGTTCTATCACTATCTTCGTCCGCATTCATTTAGACTATTGTCCAAAATTAGTCTCGCATATCTAATGAGCATTGGCAGCACGGCGCAGCTCGAAATGTAAACCCATAAAGTTAATTTATTTTATTTCTACATTCGCAGTAGTGTGCAAAAACAACACGTACGATGATTCGGTTTTTGATATTAATTGTTTAAATGTCACTCGCCCAGAAACAAAAGACGACAACCAAAAAAGGTCTTGTGACAAATGTTTAGATTATTGCTCATGAATAATAATCGGAATTAGGTTACGTAAAATTCGAACCCAAGAAAATGCAAAAATTGGCATTATTGTTTGGGAGTACTACTAGGAAGACCTTCCGTCACAAGACAGATTTTTCTCCCAGGTTTATCTCCGGGTTTATCTCGGGGTTGTTGATGTTTTATTCAGTTTCTTTTAAGTTCATGGCCGGTTTCTATTTGTAAGAAACGGATGACCATGGGGGCGTCATTATAGCTGTTTGTAAATATGGGAATGATTTCTTATCTTGAGATAAAAAAAACTCTTCTTTTAATGCACTTGCAGCAATGCGGCGAGACAATGCAAGGTTGGAGGTTCACAATTGTGCCGCACTGCTTTTTCTTGTATTATTAGTTCGAAGCGTGTGCCTCGAGCAATGGGTGATCTTGAAAAATGATGCTGTGCAATATACAACATTGCAAATTTTCATGGGTGCTTTGAGTGAAAAATGGAAAATGTAATGGAAAAGCAGAATCGAATTTGCTCTTTGAATATGAGCATATTTCAGAAAGGGTCCAAACCGGAGTTTTGTGGTTGTTTAGTAATCTTTCCGGAACTCTCCAATATGTTTCAAAAATACTTGTTGCACTCAGCAATAGAACCCATTCTACTTGTTTAATCACAAGCATTCGCCTTTAATCAACGTTCAATTGTTCTGTTATTTATTATCGTTTTACCACCTAAACCCATTCGGCTGCTCCATAGCCAAGTCATAAAATATACCCAGAACCGTCACATGGGGCACGACGATAGTAACCTGCTAATCACAACCGGGGCGAATTCCATGGGTACCCATCTGGAAAGGCATGAAACCGCATTTTACAGGCAATTAATTTCATTTCCCTCAACAGCCATCGTAAACGGTGCCAACCTTACCCATACACTTCCCCTACTGGCACACATTTCCACGGCACACCTGCCCACATGTGGCTTCTGGCACAAAAATCCATCGTTTGAGAGAGACAATCCAAGCAACGATAATTACCTTGTACTCGACGCCATTGTAGATGCACTCATCGACGACCATCATCTGTTTCGTGGTCTTGTTGTGGTCCATCAGCTCATCGCCCTTGCCTCCAGCCTCTTCTTCCTCTTCATCCTCCATACTGATATCGGAGAGTTCCGACAGTTTCATTTTGGGTTCCTTTTTCTCATGACCCATTGTTGTTGTGGCCGGTGTTTCAGTCGTTGGGCCTTTGGTCATTCCGGTGGTCGCTAGGTCGGGGGCTGTAACAAAATTGATTGGCCCATCCGCAGAGCCAAAATTAATCGCACGGCCTCGAGGAGTTACTTCGTCCGATGATGATCTCACGTCACTCATTTTGAGCAACTCTTCCGAAGAACTTTCACCGACCGGAACAAAATGATCCAATATGGAAGGCGGATTGGCCGGATTTCGGTCGTTGTTGATTTCTTCGGGTGTCTTAATGTGCAGCAGAACCGGTTTCTGCTGGGTTGGTCTTGAGGACTCTTCGATCGAGGTCACATCGGATGATTCGTCAGTGCCGGCCTGTTTGGTAGCAACATCTGACTCGGTGCTTACCTCATTGGTGACGGGATCAGACGAGGTCAAGTGTGAAGTTGTTGTTTCCATCAGTGCTGGCTCGGATACAGTAGTATCGGGATTCAGTGATGTGCTTTCCGCATTTTCTTTGGCTAACGATTCATTTTGGCTCGCGTTTTCTTTGCTTAGTGGTAAAACACCTAACGGTATTGTGGTCGTAGAGGAACTATCTGATTCTATGGCATTGTTTGGCATTGTGCTGGATCCGGCGGTTGTCGTCGAGACATCTGAGAAAGAGGAAAAAGGTTGGGCTGATTAGAATGTTCTTGTCGATCAAACGGTTTATTCACGTGAGCGAAATGTTAAACGAAGCTAAGCCTTGGGTAAATCCGTTCACATTCTGTGCGACAGTCAGTGTGCTGGTGATAGACGGTGCGTTCCAACACGTTTATCTTGTATTAACACCGCATACTAAAAACATGTATGCATGTGTAGTCATACTGAGAGAAGAGTAGCTACTGAACATATTGCCTAGTAGAAGTCGAAAGTAGAGCAAACAGACCTTGTTATGGCGGAGGCGCTTGTTGGAAAATCCGTGCTGGTGTGCATATCCAATTATGGCATTTAATCCGTGGCTGTGCGTGCATTGCGCTGAATGGTAGTTAAATCTCTCAGCATACCAAGCCACATGCAGCAGGCCAATTTGAATACGGGTTAATTTGTTGGACATGCATTGAAAAACTATTTCTCGGTAATTGGGTCGTTCGGAGATCATTCTAAAACGGACATCATTCTAAAACGAAAGCTCAATAGCTGCGAACTATGCGTTTGGCTTTCAGAAGTGATGTAGATATTGTTGTACAATTGAGATTAGTAGTGTTGGAAGTCTATTGTTCCTTACTCAGCACTTGGTGACGGTTATGAGTCACGAATACATTGAACAGTGGGACGAAAATCATCGTGAATTAAGTTTGAGTTTTACACCGTGTCCAATATATTCTCATACAATTTTTTGCTTGCATTGGTGTCGTGCAACTTCTCAACATGCTTCACTTCCCAAGTAACAAATTCAATTTTAAGGTACACTTGAAGAAGTTTTCAAGACTCATTTGATGAAACCACGCATAAAACTAGATATTCTACATAACATCGATAAAACAGCCATAAAACCCTCATAACTTCCAAAAGGCCCATACTACAGGAGGTTCTCAAGACTATTTCCCAAGGTTCGCTTAAAACTTGATAGTTTTATCGGTACATGACATACTTGTAATGACATTCAAGACATACTTAAAACTATGATAAAACTACCACAAGTTTAGGTAGTTTTATAATTTTCCTCTTTTAGAACACTTCCAGTCCGTCACAAATTTGCTTCGAAGATTCCATTTTTCGATTCGTTCTGCTGAATGGGGAATTTTTTTTGTTTATGGTTGAGTGGAAGCTACTATATTTCTCTTCCAAAGTGGATACGTATGTAAATTAATTGTAAAATTGACCATAAATGCATCTGTTTTTTGCTTGCAATTGATGAATTTCATACGACATTCAGTATATTGGTGTTTTATAACATAAAAATTCGAAAATTTTAATGCGCCTCTGAATTATTGCTAGAACATTGACAAAATAAAAAAAAATGTTGAAAATTCAATTATTAGGTGACAAGGCTGATAAATTGTTAGATCTTGAATAAATTTTGTCTACAATCCATGTTATGTTTCCAAATGTATTTTAAACAGCATTGTTTGTTCGTACCATTTAAAAAATGAGAGTTTTGTTGCATACTTATGAAAATGGCTACCGTTCCGAGGGAATACCGAATAGCCACGCTCGCCATTTTCCAATGGTTTTATCTAAAACTACAATAAAACGCAAATAAAACCTATATTTCTTGCACAAGACTAACAAGATTTTTTGAGGAGCGCGATAAGTTCATCTTTATTTGTTCTACTCTTGAAAAAGATGAGTTACGCTTGAATAAAACTTGTTTGAATTGCTGAAGGCAGTGATGGAAAAAATCGCGTCGAATAACGTTCAATTTTGAATCATTTGCGAACACGCTCTTGGAAGAATTTCAATCCGAGTGATCTTCTGCCGACATCATAACACACAGGAGTGAATGAAAAAGAGAGAAAACAGAGAAGAAAAATTTGACATCGGTCGCGCATGATTTTGTTCATGCGTTGAATCATTTTTACAATGCATTCACTGTACTATGAATGACAAATAAAAGAATCGTCTATGAATGCATTCATCGATTCACGAAGATTGAATCGCCTCGATCGCCTCGATAGTGCAAAAGTTGGCTATGATTATTACGGTGTTGTGTTTTGTTGTTGCCGTTTGCAGTTGCTAGCCGATTGTCGAAACTCATCCACTTTTGGTTCACGGTCTTTTTTGAATCACAGTTATAAATGAAGTAAGTACTATTGGAAGTAAAATTATGAGTAAAACACAATTTTTGTTTGTTTTAATTTTTAGAATAAAACGACGGTGCAGTCAAAACACCACACTGCTGCAGGTTATTGAGCAGGTTAATGGAAAGTTTTGCTGCAAGGCTGTAGAAGAATGTGGACAAGATGATGGCAAAATTATGCGGCATGTTCTGAAACAACATTTGACCGTCAATGCTGCATTAGATTTACCGATGCCAACAGTGGCCGATCTAAGCCGGCAAGAAGTCGAAGAAACTTAAAAAATTATAATCTTTTAAAACTAATAAAATAAGTTATAATATTAAATTCTAATTAAGCTTAACGTACGTAAGATGAGTGAAGAGAAAGAGATACGTGTGTTTGTCTGTGCTGATACTGTTCACTGCGGCTAGAATACTTTTGGGAATATTTCCTGGTACTCAATCTTACAACAAATGAAAACTTAGCACAATGATCAGTATCCGGATTATTTTGATTATTTTGTCGGAACGAAAAGTGGTCATTGGTTCCGAATTTTGAATTATCCGGATACTGGTCATTGTACTCAGATTGAGTTTAAAAAGGTACTCTGCTACTCCATCTTGTTCGCCTTTGAAAATTAGCATTTGTTGATACGCCTCATGCCTTGTTTTTTGGAATGAAAAGTGGTCCTCCGAACTAGATTCCGGATGATCCAGTTACTGCCAACTATGGCTGGATTACGTTTGAAAAGGTGCTCCGGTACTTAATCACACTCCTCTTAGAATATTAATTTAAAATGATATGTCGCACAGCCATGTTTTGTTGGAACGGAAAGCAATCTACCGAACCGGATCGCGGGTGATCAGGGTACTGGTCACGGTTACGGTGGTCGAGAAGGTTCTCTGGTACAACATCGTATTCGGCTTTGAATATCAGTATAAATGATATTTCGTAAGTCCATGTTTTGTCGGAACGAAACGCGGCCCTCGGAACCGAACCGCGGAATCCGAAAGATTACCAGGGAAGCCAACGACGGTCCTAAGTCTGCCAGGGTATGTTAATTTATTGTTATGTTTTTTAAATAACACGATTTATAACTGAGAATACATTATGGTCCATAATATGCGATTAAAAAATACTTCATCTGCATCCAGAATAAATCTGTGACCAGCAGAATTTAAGCGTCAAAAATCGGTTGAGAAATGGAAAAGTCATGATTTTCATTACTAAGCAAACCGTGAAGCGGAGAACGCTAATAAAATTCAGTTTACTTCTATTTCACTGAACAAGCAAATCCATGAATGCAATCTTGCATTCATTATGATTCTAAATTTTGATTCACGAATGATTCTCTAGCAGGCTAACAGATGATTCACAAGATTCAAAATGAATGTGGATATTGCGCGGGTCGCTTTGATTGAATCATTCATTCTCTAGTTTGGCTGATGCATGGATTCAGTGGTATAAACAATCAGCAAAGATCATATGAAGTATTTTCATGCGATTGTGATTGATCGAAAATGAAATGTCGAAGCAAAATACGGAATCGGCTGAAATCATGCACACGATTGAATTTTTCCATCCTTGGCTGAAGGTAAACAAGTCTCTCGTAAGATAGCCATAAAATCAGTGTGAAAAAGGCACATCATAAATAAAGAAAATGTGACGGTGCAAATCAAAAGTGCCTATGCATAATTAATGTTCTTAGTCATAATTACAGCTTATAATTTAATATTTTTAATCGCCAGCGTATGTCGATAAAAAACAAAAAAAAAACAAAAAGAAAATTTAACTTGAATATGCGAACAATGGTTTTGGGAAGAATGACAGATAATAAATATTGCCAAACGTCGGATGAAGTGCGCTGTGTAGTAGATCACTGAGCAATTCCAGCGCCCCACTTCCGACTTTAGATTTAACGGTGGTGGAAATACGATAACGCATGGCGATAACGCACTACCTGGGACGTTAGGTTTAACTTGCACAACTGGCATAAAATCAATAATCATGAGTTATGATTCTCGGTTTTGAACTGGCAACATATTGCACCATTTAACTTGATTCGTTACAAAAAATAGGACGCATAACGCATTGACCCTTCTGATAAGATAGTCTCAGTAGGCTGCGAATCCAACGAAATCTAGCGATGGTAAAAAATGGTGGCTGAGATCAAGGAGTATTCAATATATTGGATAGGTTTTAATTGAATTTCCGCTTGAACGATCCACTATTTTATATTTTCTTTCACCTATGGGAGTCCATTGTCTAGTTTGTTTATTTTTCACATAATGTTCTTTCTCAAGAGTAAATATGTGCTCCTATTCGAAACCAAATGGTTCTAAGAGCGTTTTAAGGCAGCATTTTCAAGATACATTTATCTTAAAGAAGAATGTCATAAAGCTTTTTCAAAACTTTTATCAGGTTTTATGAAAATTGCGAATCGATGTCTTGAGAGTGGAATCAAGTATCTTATAAAATTACTTATAAGGTGAATTACACTTATAAATGATGTAGTTTTATGGAGGTTTCTTCAAGTGTTCTTTAATCACTCTTAAAAACTGTTAATCAATTAAAACCACCTTAACTTGGAAAATGCTCTGATAAAACCAGATGATCTCCATAATGCTTTGATAAAACTACCATAAAACATGAATAAAACCAATTTGCATTTGAATTGTTTCTTGGGGTATGTGTTGGTGTAGTTTTGCACTATGTTTATACAATCTCTTTTACGTTATGTCCGATTGTTTTCATTCGGTGTTTATCTTTTACCAGCGATGAAGGAGTTTCGTGCTGTGGTGATAAAAAAGTTTTTGAAAGGTGAGCGCCCGGGCGCCATTTTCAGAAATTTGAAAAACCTCGGAGTGAAGCGGGATTTTGTGTACCGAACCATCCGAAGGTATCGTGACACCTGCTCGTTGGATGACCGGAAGAGATCCGGTTGTACTCGTACGGTGCGGACTGCACGAGTTGTTAAAGTGGTCAGGGAATGGATTCGACGAAAATCACAGCGCCCTGTACGTAAAATGGCCGCAGATCTGAATGTTTCGAGATCGTCAATGCACAATGTACTGCAAAATGACCTTGGATTCCAAGCTTTCAAGAAACGTAAGGTTCACGGAGTTTCGGAACCTTCCAAGCAGAAACGACTCAAAAGAGCAAGTCTGCTTTTGTCGCGGCACGGTGGGGAAGCATTTGTCTTTTCCGACGAAAAGTTATTCGTCTTGCGACAATCCCACAATGTCCAGAACGACAGATTGTGGGCTCTCTCTTGGAGAACTGTTCCAGAGAGTGATAGGAATATTCCACGGTTCCAAAGTGCCGCATCATTGATTGTTTAGGGTGGAATTTGCAAGCGAGGCAAATTACCACTGGTTTTCATCGAAAAAGGCGTTAAAATGAATGCCGTATATAATAAAACGGGTGCACTTTTGTAGCTCTCTTTGGTGAATCTCACTGAGTATCTACAGAGATTTTTTCCTGACACCACAGAAAAGATTGTTCGACACAGCACGGGAGAGCGAGAGAATTGACAGTTCGCTGCCTGAGCGTTCATACACTCACTGCAGTGAGAACGACGAAGAGTGAAAGAGCGAAAAATGACTACACCGCACTAACGTGAGTGAAACCTTGATTCAAACATTAAGAAAAAATCGCTGGAAAACGGGAACAAGAAAGTACAGTCCGAAGTTTGTCTCGCGACTTCCGTTTCCTTATTTGTACTTTCACAATATCATAGATGAACATTACGAATTATGGGCCGTAGATAGCCTAGTCGGTAAAGGCACGAAACTACCAATCCAGAGGAGGCGAGTTCGATTCCCAGTCCAGTCGACTTAAATAAATATCGACTTCCCTGGCATAAGAGTATCATTGTGCTTTTGCCACACAATATACAAATTCATTCATTATTGATTGGCTTCTGAGCAAGTGCATCAAGAACATTAAGTTGTGAGAGCCTGACAATCTGCTAATTGTAAAAAGAAGACGAAGAACATTAAGAAATCAGTAACATTGTTACAATGTTGAAATTCATATGTTGCGGTATAAAACTAGCAATGAATATTTTCACCAGGGTGACTCTCCTCGGTGAAATAATTCTGCTCTCTTCGGTGCTCCTCAGAGATCACTCACACGCTCCGACCTGTTGTGTGGTGAGGGTGCAAACGACAGACACTTTGGTGTCACTCAACTTGTGATGTCTTGCAGAGAGTGGAAAGAAAACAAAAATCTCTCGGGTGAGTTTGCGTTTGCCAATCTCCGGAGTACCTTTTCACTAAGCACCCTGCTAGCACCGAGGAGAATTGCATCCCTGGTTCCAGCAACTTGATTGTGACTTAATTGAGTCACATTGAAGTTTCTTTAACTGCTTTGAAACCAGTGTGCTACTAGGGCATCGCAAACTGCAAATCTCGTTCAGGGCTGGTGCCGAGAAAATTTGACCGACTTTTTGGACAAGAGTGAATGGCCTCCCAATTCACCAGATCTGAATCCCTCGAATTTTTTCGTATGATCATACATGCTGGCGAAGGTAAATGACCACAGGGCGTCTAATATGAACCAATTCAAACCCGTTATCAAACGAATTTGGGACGAAATGCCGATGGAAGTCATGGAGTTGGTCAAGAAGGTTAAAGGCGGTGTTATTCCAAAACATAAGCTGTAGTTGATCAGTATTATATTGCAATATAATGGGTAAAGTTATCAATAAAACCAGGATTATCGCCTTGAAATAAATCGAGTTTTATTTTGTATGAGAATACAATAGAATATATTCAGCTGAGAATACGCGATATATTCAGCTGAGTTTCAGCTGTGTTAATTACATACAGTGTTGCTAAATATGCATTATTGTTATACCACAAGGTTTAAGGTCAATTTAGAACAATTTTCCACAGTTACTCCAAGTTTTAGGTTTTAGTTTTTTCGTGAAAGACTTCTGCCGATCAAATCAAATCAGTATTTTCAATTTAGTGAAAAATTAGCATTTGCCGTTAGATTTGACAGCTGAACGTTTGATATGCAAAACAAAGTTTGTGAAACATAAATGTATTTTTTTTTAATAACGGGTGTTTCGATCAAAATTGGGTCGACTTAAACTTGACGCATTTCCTTTCATCGGGCATTAAAAAAATTAGCACACCCTTTATTTTGAAGATGTGTGCCTGTAGCACCATGCCTTTATTTTGATTTTCAGATTAGCACTTCAGTTATCAAAATCGAAGGAAGAGAAACAACGCATCAACATTTTGCACGTGCACGGCGAGCATCCAAACTACTCTCACGCCAAGTTGGCGAAAATACCAACGAATTAAAAGTTTTCGGTGAAGGTTTGTCGACAGCCAGGTAAGCTAGATCGGAACCCCAACCTCTCTGTTCGAGATGTCGCAAAGAAGCTGGGAGTGGCGACTTCAACCGTAGATAGAGCTAAAAAATGAGCTGGACTATCGACTTACAAGAAAGTGGTGACTCCAAATCGTGACGATAAGCAAAACACGTCGTTTGATTGCATGGTACAGGATGATGAAACTTACTTCTAGGCAGATGTTAAACAGCTTCCTGGACAGGAATTTTATATGGCAACCAGACGGGAAAAGGTGGCAGATATTTTCAAGCACATGAAACTGTCAAAGTTCGTGAAGAAATATCTGGTGTGGCAGGCCATCTGTACCTGTGGCTTGAAGAGCAACGTTTACATTGCGACCGGAACCGTCAACCAGGAATTTTATCTGAGCGAGTGCCTACAAAAACGTCTACTGCCTTTCCTGAAGCGACACAATTGTACCGTTCTATTTTGGCCGGATTTGGCATCTTGCCATTACGGAAAAAGGCCATGGAGTGATATGCGGCCAACAACGTTCAAGTGGTGCCCAAGGACAATAACCCTCACAACACGCCAGAGCTCCGCCCAATCGAACAATATTGGGCCATCGTCAAGCGGAACCTAAAGAAAACTCAAAAATCTGTAGTGAGCGAGAAACAGTTCAAGGCAAAGTGGCGTTCTGCTGCAAATAAAGTGGACAAGGAGATGACAGGTGTTAAACGAAAGACTTGGCAATTCGCATTCGGTAAAAAGGAAGCTTAGCTGATTATTTCTCCTGTATTCTGTATTAACTGAACTGGAAAAAGAAAAAGAATTTGATTTATTGATAAAAACTTTGATCGAATCACTCACATTACTGTTTGGCCGAACTTTGATCGGAACACCCTCTAGGGCTACGGGATGTAAGATTACCCTATCTGCTTCATTCAGCCAAATATGGCAATAACTAAGCAATGACTAAGCAATCTACAATATCATGATGATCATGAATGATTTATTCCAAAGCCATTGATATATTGTATATTTATTTTGAAGGTTTACTGGCGAGACTCTGATAAGAGTAGAAACCTCGGCCTTTGACGATAGAAACCAAGATTTTGATGATATCGTTGCGTTAATACCTTGGCATCTAAGAAGACGCTGTTGCAAATTACACATTTGAGAACTAACTCCTATTGAAGCATGTCACTAGCCGTGCTACGATTATGTTCTCCATAGAGACACTGACGTTGTCAATGTAAAGTAGTTGTACAAAAAAAGTGACACATAAGACATCAGGGTCAACATTGACCCAGATTTCAGCTCTTCGTAGAACTTCGAAATTTTAATTTAGAGTCAATGTTTGAAATTTGGAAATATCCTTCTTATCGACATGCAACCCTAGGAGTGTACAACAATTTCTGCTTGAACCAATGATGTGAACAAAAAGTAAGACACGGAAATTGAACAGAAGTAGTTAAAATTGAGCGTAGGCATGTTTGAAAGGCGGCATCCGAGCAAGCAGACAATCTCTTGCCTAGCTACCATAGTACGTGGTAGGCAAGGGGGGAGGGAACCCCCTTGATAGGCAAAATATTGCCGGCTTGATCGTGCTGATATACCGCCAATGGCACAGAGCAGTTCTAGCGATGTGAAATTTCTGTTTTACACTTCCCAAAGGCTACATGTGACAGAAATCAATTTCCAATAAGAGGTGTTTTTAAGAAACAACTACTAATGTTACACGGTTATGTTTCTCTCGACACTTCTTTAACAATCTCAGAGAGAAACCCGGTAACATTTTGTATATGCTAATCCTCTTACAACAGCATGTATTGATTATGTCCCAATCCTGGATTCAAATACATTTCACGGTCAATTTCAACTACTTCTATTCAATTTCACAACCTGCCGTGCCTTACGGACCATCAATGCTTTTTCTTCACATCTTTGATTCTAGAAGAAATTGCTGTCCACTGCTAGGGTTGATGTTGATAAAAAGGATATTTCCAATTTGGCGAACCAGCCCAGGAGGCTGAAAGCCACTTTAATAAAGCAACAAAAAAAAAATATTTCCAATTTTTAAAACATTATAAAGACTGGACTCGGAAAAAATGAGACACACAAAAATGATCACCGAAAATTCATTTTAAATCGTATACTTCTCAGAATCGGATAATTTTCAAGGATTAAATAACTATATATTAGCTATATTTTGGCATAATTTATTTATTGAATTTCTTCCCCAAAGCTGAATGCTCGTACATTTCTCTTAACACTGCTCATGAGATCTTGGGCGAGGCTTTGTCCATCTTCCTTAGATAATTTCTCCCAGTTTTTCTTCAAAGCTTCATCGGTTTTGAATCTTTTTCCGCTTTTCTTCAACTTCTTCTTCATTATCGCCCAAAACTTTTCGATCGGACAAAGTTCTGGTGTATTTGGCGGGTTCGCCTCCTTCGGGACCATATTAACGCCTTTCGCTTCCTACCAATCCATTACAGGCTTGGCGTAATGGCACGAAGCGAGATCCGGCCAGAACAGCGTGGGACCACGGTGAGAGCGGAGGAAGGGCAGCAAGCGCTTCTGCAAGCATTCCTCTCGATAAATCTGCCCGTTTGTGGTGCCCGTTGTAACGAACGGCTTACTGTATCGTCCGCACTCACAGATCGCCTGCCAAAACAGATACTTCTTCGCGAATTTGTCCATCTTTCTCTTTCGCAACTTTTCGGGAACCTCCATGCGGGACGTACCAACAAAAAACTCGAGGCGGGGATTTGTTTGGTGTCCGCCTTGATATATGTCTCGTCGTCCATGACGAGACAGCCTGGCTTGACCGGTACAGCTTCCGCGCTAGCAATTTGGCCACCGTGTTTTGCTTGTCAGTCCGGTTTGGCACCTTGCTGACCTTAAAAACACGTAGCCCAGCCCGCTTCATGGTCTGCTGCACGAACCACTTTGACGAATTGACCTTTTTGGCCACGTCTCGGGCGGAAAGGTTCGGGTTATTCTTAAAGTACTGCCTTATGTTTCGCGCCTTCTCTGGGTATTCCGTTTTCGGTTTTCGGCCGCTTCCAGCGCGCCGCTCGAAGGTCTCCGTCTCCTGGAACATCTTCAAAACGCGGGACACGGTGGAATGGTGGATTCCAAGCCTTTTGCCGATCCACCTGTGCGACTGACCATGATTATCGATCACCGCGCCCAAGATTTGCTGGCGTAGCTCTTCTTGTTTCGAAGGTATCTTGAAAACGACTTGACAGATCGCGATAATTTTGCACATATAAACATTACACACTTAACTAGTATCATCCAAATTTCATTAATTTTTACCCACGCGATAAAAAGTTACACCCAAAACAAAGTGTCGCATTTTTTCCTAGTCCAAGCTTTAATTGATTACGCGCTTCATGCAACAACAAAAACATGATTAGTTTAATGCGTCAGAGTCAATGTTTGTGTACCATTTGAAATGTCAGGGTCTCAAAAATGCATTGAAACAAAAAAAATCTGATTTCGGTAACATTGTCCCCCGGGAATCTGCTACAAAGGGAAGGAAGCTATAGTTTGGTTGTGTTAACAGAATTGCATATAAAACAAGAAAGAATTGGCGTCATGAGCGAAGTTTCTCAGTGCGTAACGAATCGTCTTTAGATATTCTCATATAAGTTTCAAATCGTGCTGCAGTAAATTTTAGCCAAATAAAGCTCTAGAGAGTGGCCGTGTTCGGCAAAGTTGTTTAGAGTGTAAGATGTAGTCATTTGAAATCATCAGATTAGTACCAGATCTTGCCGCAGAAATGAAGCAGCAGTCTATCTTTTCCATATGAGGCTGTAGTGAGTTCCGCCTTCAGCAAAGTTGTTGAAAATGTAAAATGAAGGCATTTGAAATAATTACATTAGACAGGGGTGGACTGCAGTGCCATCTCTGCGGCAAGATCTGAAACTAATATGATAATCTCAGAAGACGACAAATGACATACTGAAAAAAAATTGCCAAAGATGGCAACTGAATAGCGCATCATTTGGAAAATATAGACTGCATTGTCATCTCTGTGGTAAGATCTGGAACTAACCTGATGATAACAAAAGATGACAAATCACATAACGTTTGCATTAAAATAAATGGACTTTTTTTTTCGGATGGTGATAAAAAAAAGATAAGTCAGATAATTGCTTTCGAAAATTTTCCCATGGAAGGTAATTATTTACGCTTACTTGCAAAAGAAATCTTTGCCCTTGCGAGTGGCCTTCCGGCAGTTAACCGAAACAATTGCCATGGTGGACGAAAACATGCGTGTTGATATGTTTTTAAGTGCTTTCTTCGTTTTATATATCAATTCCTCCTCAGTTTACGCGACAAAATTGTTGGAGTAGATCTTACACTTTAGGTTGGCCAAGAAATTCTCGATGAGACGCAGCTGGGGAACGTTGGGCGGGTTCGCCGACTTGGGTATCACATCGATATTCAGCCGCTCCATCTCCTTCAACGATCGCTTCGAGTAGTGGGCCGACGCCAGATCCGGCCAGCACACCGCGTCTTCGCCCTTATGGTATTTCTTGATAAACGACACAACTTCCGGCAGGCATTTCGTACTATAATTTCCCCTGATTGTCAGCCACAGCAGCACCTTCTTGGGGAGCTTTGTGTGCGAAATGAACTTCACCACGGAGCTCACTTCCTTCGTGGAAGAAGCAAAATACGAAGTGCCATGCCAGTCGTTGCCATCCAGGGTGAGATAGGTCTCGTCGTCCATCACCACCGCCAGGTCGCGATTCGCCGGGAAAATGGAGTTGACCATCTCATTCAGCCGCTGCCGCTGCGTAATTGGGCAGCTACGAAACCAATGGACGCGACTTCCGCTTCCTGACATGTATGTTCATGTTCGCCGGGTACTTTTTCATTGTTCAGCATCTTTTGGAGCATCCTGTCGCTCAGGGTCGTCGGTCGTCCGGAACTGGGCTTTCTTTCGATGGTCTGATTATTGCCTAATAGTGCCAAGATATTGTAGATGTCGGAACGGGCGTATCCGGCGTCCACAAAATGCCGCAAGATGTCCGTTTTTTACGCGGCGTGGTGCCGATCTTTGATCGCGCACACTTGCCATCACGGTTAGAGTTCGACTGATAGAGCTGTCAAATTTTGTCTGCTGACTCATGAGTTGCTATGGCTGAAGTTACATGGGTAGTTTTGTTAGTGCGGGTGAAAGTACACCCATGGAAAGTCGGCAATTTTTGTCCATTTTAACGTTGGACTACGATTCTCTTTTCTAGACCGGGTGGCATACCAAAATTTAAAAAAATGAGAGCGTTACGCAAAAGTGAAGTGTTTTTGAACGCTTATACCTTTCGTTCGAATTAACAGAATGACTTCATTCATACGCCGTTTGATCAGAAAAACTCACCAATTTTTCGCATTGAAATTTGAGAGAAGTTTCGTTAGTATAAGTAATTCAATTTTTCAATTCAAAATGACGTACTTTTGCTGCCATTTGTTTTCCCTAACATGGTCGTAGGAAACAGATAGCAAATTTCTTCTTCTTCTTCAAGGTAACTTTTCTCTGTTTCTGGTGTCTGATTTTTCAGTTGTGGCCCGTTTCTTATTATTAAATTTGCTTCGTTCTGCATTTTCGTGACTCCTTTCGTTCTTAGCTATGCTATTAACGCTAACGTATATAGCCGAGGACGAACGAAATTTGCATTCTGGACTGTCATTTATAGTTTTACTCAAATGCTACACAGATTTAAAAATAGAAGATATTGTTTCATTCGCGTTTTCATTTCATTCTAAGTCAATATACTAATATTGTACACTTTGACCTTCCACCACTTGTGGAAATGTGAAGTGGCGAGAGTAAAAGTACGGAACATGGATTACTAGAAAAGCGTCCTTAAAATAATGCGGTAAACAATACAAAGTAATGGCATTGTTGGAACATTTCATTTCGGATTGATAAAGTTCTGTCCATTTAGAATCCGGAATCACTTATTGTGTTGCAGTGGCACGGAAAGTGAACGCTGCAAGAATTCTTTTATAGCAATGTGTGTACCTACACGCTAAGCTCAGTTTACTCATAATCGCAAAAAAGTGCACATACTCATTTATGAGTAAAATTGGCTTTACCCATATATGAGTGAATTTGTATGGGAAAATGTTAGAGTGAGCAACCCCTTGCCACTTCATGTACGCATTTTACGGACTTACTGTACGGACTACTGTATACTACTATTAGAGCAAATCCGATTTGGTGTTTACCTTTCATACAATTGAATTTGTTTTTCCTCAGTCTCAAACCATATACGAATGACTGAAATATTTACCTGCACTTATTAATTCAGACAAAGCACCAAAAAATTAAAAAAGTACCACTAAATTATTAAGGCCTTTGCTAACAAATAATGTGCGATCAGCATTAAAAAATTAGGAATGAGCAATAAAAGATGCAATATACAATATACATACATTTTTTAACCGTATTTATAAGTAGTGACCATATTAAATGATCCTTACCGACAATATTTTTTTCAATACAAGCGACAGTCTTATGGCTATTGGTAAGCTCAACATATCATTTGATAAAAAAATCAGTTGATGAAGCTCAACAACTCTTATTTGGAATGTATACATTCATTAGTCCATTTAAAAATATATCATTGTCTTTTGCACATTATTGAATATTCATTGGTCATTTAATCACTTTCATATGGAAAGTTTTAATTTGTCCTGAAACACATCATAAATTTTTATGGCTCATTTCCAATTTTATGCATGAATTTGATTTCTGCTCTCTGGAACCTATTCAGTTTTTAAATGATGTTTTTGATTATTTAATGGGAAAGTTTTCACGATATCAAATTATTTTTTAATTTAAAGATGGGTTATTGTATCTACTACTCAGGACATTTGAGTGTTTTTATTGTGGTTATTCAGTTATTTTTTGCTCGTTTTACTATTTTTATGGGAAAATGCAATAAAACTCAAAGACATATGCGAGCAGTTTAGTGCTCAAATTACATCATTTGGCGGAAATTAAGTCATATTTAATTGCACATATACTAATAGCTGTTGCTTTATTTGACAGATTTACCGCTCACAATTAGATTATCCGAAGATCATTTCTCATTTTTCATTGCTCATTCCTAATTTTTTAATGCTGATCACACATTATTTGTTGGCACTGGCCTTAATAATTTAGTGGCACTTTTTTAATTTTTTGTTGCTCAAATCTTTCTTTTAATTGATGATTAATTATGCTGCCATATACGAATGAATAAACATTGTTTTTCTTTTCCCTCAAAGTATTGCGTAAGAGTCTTTGTTCAAAGCCCATCCGAAAAACCATTTTAGGTTATGGGCCCAGTGTCGTTTGTATACACCGGGTAAAAATTAAAAAGAAAAAGTTTTTCGCGCGATGGAGGAGGAACAGTTCGACCGGCATTTCGTTCCGTTGTTCGACGGCTCGAACTATGCGGCATGTAAGTTTAGGATGACGATTCTCCTGGAGGAGCGGGAGCTCTTGGAGTGCATCCTTACGAATGCGGACATGATGCATGAGCTGAAAGATGAGGCGGGCGACACTGCGGAGGTTGAAGTGCAGAATCAAGGTCGACCTGGAAAACGAAGATGGCGATGTCGAATCGGAGCAATTGGACGTATCTGATGAAACCGAGTTCAACAGCTTTAGTAATGTTACTGCTGATGATGAAGTCGGGTTCGGAGAGGCGTCTACTGGCAAAAATGTGAAGCGATCACGAAAAGTACCTGTCTGGCATAAGGATTACGAGGTGGAGTACGCAGCCTACGCGCTGAATGCTGCGAGCTACTTGGAAAATCTTCCAAATTCACTAGCTGAAGCTCGAAAGCAGGACGACTGGGATAAGTGGCAGGTTGCCGTGAACCAGGAGATGGAATCTCTGATGAATAATCAGACCTGCGAATTGACGAAACTGCCGTAGGGTCGGTCACCCATCACGTGCAAATGGGTCTTTTAAATAAAGAAGGGTGTTGATGGGCATACCGACCGTTATAAAGCCCGTTTAGGGGCGAGAGTGTCCAGCCAACGGTTCGGATTTGACTACAGCGATACATATTCCCCGGTTGCCAGATTTGATACGTTGCGTGCAGTGTTGGCAATGGCCAATGAGAAAAAGATGGTTATCCACCAGATGGACGTTCGGACGGCCTTTTTGAATGGTTCGCTCACCGAAGAGATTTTTATGACGCAGCCCGAGGGATTTGGCCAAGGTGGAGATCTTGTATGCCGTTTGAAAAAGTTCCTTTACGGCCTTAAGCAGGCATCCAAGGCATGGAATGACCGATTCCACCAATTCACCCTAGGACGGTTGGGTTTCCAACGGAGCGTAAACGATCAATGTCTATACATACGACATCATTATCATCGTGTTATACGTCGATGACATCGTGATTGTGGGTTCGACGTTGCAAGCTGTGGAGCGCGTGAAAAGCTGTCTATCGCGAGGATTTGACATGACGGATATTGGCGCAATTACATGTTTCCTGGGGATGAACATCATCTATGACATGGAGCAAGGAGTAATTCGGATTAATCCACAGCATTATCTACAAGATGTCTGAAGACGGTTCAGGATGGAGGATTGCAAGCCTTGTTGCACCCCCATAGAGAATCGCTTGAAGTTACCTGTAGGTGTGGAGGAGAAGCGTACTATCCATCCCTACCGCGAATTGATAGGCTGTCTGATGTATGCACCGTTGACAACCCGGCCTGATCTGGCGGCTACCGTAAATTACTTCAGCCAGTTTCAGAGCTGCCCAACAACGAGCACTGGACGCATTTAAAGAGGGTTCTATGTTATATTAAGGGATCTTTGGATGTGAGCCTTGTATACCGTCGAGGTAAGGAGGAGGTGTTGAAGGTCTACGCGGATGCCAACTGGGCCAACGATCCAGTTGATAGGTGATCAGTAAGCGGTAGCGTCTTCAAAGTGTTCGGGTCAACTGTAGCGTGGATTACTCGCAAACAACATACTGTGGCACTCTCTTCAACGGAAGCAGAACTGGTAGCATTGTGCGTTGCCTTTTGTCACGGATTGTGGATAGTACGTCTATTGCGAGATTTGGGATGCGCGGTTGAAACTCCTGTCATTTATTATGAGGATTATCAATCGACGATTCGCATAGTAGAGGATTCCAAGGGATTTGGACAACTGAAGCATGTAGACGTCAAGTTCTGCTTTCTGAAGGATTTGGTGAAACAGAAGCAGATTGCCCTCGAGTACATCGCAACAGCGGAGTAGCAGGCGGATATACTTACCAAAGGTTTACCTGTTTCGGCGTTCCGGAGATATCGTTCCGCCATAGGATTGGCAAGTTGCAGTGGTTGAGCGGGAGTGTTAGAATGAGCAACCCCTTGCCACTTCATGTACGCATTTTACAGACTTTACTGTATACTACTACTAGAGCAAATCCGATTTGGTGTTTACCTTTCATACAATTGAATTTGTTTTTCCTCAGTCTCAAACCATATACGAATGAATAAACATTGTTTTTCTTTTCCCTCAAAGTATTGCGTAAGAGTCTTTGTTCAAAGACCATCCGAAAAATCATTTAAAAAAAAAATACTTAAATATTGGTAAGCAGTAACGTACCCATAAATAGGAATGTGCAGTTTTTGCGGTATAAATTTCTGTGGTATAAATTTCACGGTGCTTCGTGCAGTGAGTCAAAAGTTATTTTAGATGGATGACGAGAGGAAAGGAAAAATTCTGCACACCCACGTTGATAATCCAACGTGGTCCGCAATAAAAATCGCAAAAACGTTGAAAATCGCCAAATCAACCATGTATGATGTGCTCAAACGTTTCAGGGAGCGAAAGAGCGTGGATCGTGTGCCTCAAGGTAAGCGTCGTAGTGGAATATAGGACCGCAAGCTGAACGAGAAGGTGCTGAGAACCGTCAGAGCAAATCCTTGACTATCAGATAATGAAATCGCACAAAAATACGCTGCTGCTCGCAGTACCGTTCGAAGAATTCGTTTGCGAGCAGGATATCGTTCTTATCGAGTCAGCAAGCAATCAAACAGAACGTTGAAGCAAAGTTTCGTCAACAAAACTCGAGCTCGGAAGTTGTATCAGTAAGTTTTGACGAAGTACCAAGGATGCCTGCTCATCAACGATGAAACCTACGACAAAATGGATTTCGGAAAGCTTCCTGGCCGAAAATTCTACATGACGACGGCACGAGGAGATGTTCCTGCGAAGTTTAAGTTTGCTTTTATGGACAAACTTGCCAAAACAACTGATGATTTGGCAAGGGATATGCACCTGCGGAGCAAAGACCAAAGTTTTCGTGACGAATAAGACGATGGACTCGGAGCTGCACATGGAAGAATGCCTCAAAAATCGCGTACTACCTTTCATTAAAGCCCATAAAGGTCCCGTGAAGTTTTGGCCAGATTTGGAGAGTTGCCACTACAGCCGGGAAGTTATCCAGTGGTACCGCGATAATAACGTAGATATCATCGATAAAAACATAAATCCATCCAACTGCCCGCCATTTCGGCCCATCGAGAGATTTTGGGCAGTAATGAAGCGGAAGCTTAAGAAAGGTGGAAAAACGGCTCGGAGCGCGACTCAGATGACCAAAATGCGAAACAAATGTACCAAAGAAGGTGTGCAGCGTTTGATGGGAGGAATAAAGAAGTAAATTACCTTTGTTTTGATATATTAAACTTATTTATACGTCAATCCGTTAACGAGATACAGGTGATTTTATTATTTCGGATTCTAAATGGACAAAGCTTTAGTGAACGTTAGATAATTCGTTCGGTTTGCTAATTTGCTCTGGTTGAGGTTCTCACTGAAATAAAGTTAGATTTCTCACTGGATTCAACCCTGATAATAAACGAATTCAACAGTCTTCAGCACGTGACTAGTTCCGAAGCCATCCACAAGTACGAAACTCAAACCATACGTCCACCAAGTAGTATGAAGGTAATAAGCTGATATTCGATCTTGTTCGGTACCAGGGCTCATCTGTTATGTTGCGAAGTCATGCTTCAGAATCGAATCCAATATAATGCGATCTTAGAGATGAGAACTATATGGTTGTAGTAGTGGCTGAAGCGTGGTTTGGAAGGAAAAAAAAAGTTACAGACGATGATGTTTTTGTTTGTTTGTTATTGGCTCGCACGAGATTGATCCGTTCTATATGCGGTTTGAAGTGAGAAATATAGAATCCAGAGAGAAAGAAAAAACCAAACAGGTTCCTGCCGTTCGGACGTGTTTAAGTCTTTTGGATGTTTTAGCGTTGAATGGCATTCAACCGGTTACGTTCGTATTTCGTTCGAGATGCCAGGGTCAGCACCGTTTTTTCATCAAGTGAGAATTGGGAACGGATTATTTTTCTCATTGGGAGTTAATCCGAAAGTCGATGTGACTTTTGTCGCTTGGTGAAGTGAGACTCTTCATTTGATGTGCCTAGAAGACTCGTGTCACTGTGCGTGATTTCGCCTATTTGAATAACCCTCATAGTTCGACATGATAAGATTTGTTTTTATACAAGGAAAACTAATTAATAAGTTCAGCAACTTACCTTCGCCACTACTCTGCGCCGCACAAACTGCAATCACCAAGCACTGTAATCCAATCAGCCCAATCAGCCGTATCAATCGGTGGTTTGATTTTCCCATTTTCCCCCGCACTTTTCACTTTCCCGATACTGAATTGAAACTCAATCTGCTACTCACAGCACTAGCAGCAAATTGAGCGACTATTTCGTGGTGGGTGTTATTTCTTTTTTTTTTTCTTCCGGTTCACTCAGAAGGAAGCAATTTAAGAAACAAAAACAAAATATCACAAGTAAATCATCTGCGCTATTCCTTTCAATATCTCACTAATTACACACACCCGTGTGGCTTCGACGGTCGCGCGATCGCGATTCCGATTCCGATTCCGACCGCACCCCGTTCGGCTCAATCAAACAACACGCGCCACTGCCAGTGAAAGCTCCTGACTTGATTTTTTTTCTCTCCTTTCCTCCTCTCTTCAGCGCCGCGACCGCAGATGATGATGTTTATGGTTGTTACGCAACGATGATGGCAGCACAAGAAACATTTTCTTCTTATCGCTCAACACCGACCGAATTGATCATATTTCCTTTCATCCCGATCGCTATGACCGCCTTTCGATCCGCCGATATAATTTCGGATCGGATTTGTGTGACACTTTCTTCTTCAGACACCAACACAAGCTTCTTTGCCAGAACAATTATCGCACATGCACCTGCTTAGGGTTGCCTTCTTTCAGCGGACGTCCATTCATTGAAGGGTTTCTGCGTCGATCTTAGTTGTGAGCTGCAAGAAAAAGGTAAAACGAACTGATTAGAATATACCATAAAATGAGATTTTATAGTGATTTGTCAAAACTTCTCATCCGCACTTATGTCTCTAGCAGTTGTATTATAAATGTTATGTTTGTGCTTGTTTACAGCTACTAAATATGAGGAGAAAGGAAGATTATTTGCTGTTGCAAGTAACTTTCGTCCAGTTGGACGGTTGATTGGCAGCGTGTAAGTGAAAGATGATTTTACGTAAGATGAGATTTTACAACTCGAAATGGCTGCGAATGGCAGTTGTCAGACTGATTTTGTGTGTGAAGCGATGGCTACTTAAATATTTTTTTATATTCAGGTGGATTAGCTTTTATTGCGTTTTACACCAACCTAACATAACCTCGCAAAATGAATCGGATGAATTTCTTTTGACAGGAGTCCGTGGTTTGTTTATTTCATCTGTTTGAATTCGAAAACAAACAAACCACGAATACCTGTCAAAACTGAATTCCATTCATCAGGATGAACCACACGTTCACTAGTGATACGTAATATCTGATTTTTAAAAACAAAGTGAGCAAGGGCAAATGTAAATTTCTCAAAACTCTCAGCACCCTCACGAAAAATAGCATCACCATCATGTACGGGAACTGTAATTCCTTTAATCTTACTTCCCGAGCAGGACCGAATAGCTTGATTACTGGCCTTGGTATTAAGTAGCTGAGATTAAGAGGTAAAATACCTAGGGATAATACCACAAAATTGTTCCCACAATGTTTTGTGAATACCTAATTGAGGTAAGACAATACCAAAATAATACCTCTAAGGTATTCTCAAGTATCCAAATTAACTAGTTTTGTTATTCGAGAGATATTTTGCTTGCAATTCTTAGGTATTTTGCTAAGGTATTTTACCTCTTAATCTGAGCTCTTTAATACCAACGCCAGTTATCAAGATCAAAATGAGGTATTCATATGTTGTTGTCTCCTGCTCGGGTTCCTCTCTTTGTTAACAAACACAAAAACGTCTGTCCTAGTACTCGAGAAATAATACGTTTGAGTAGGTTATAGTTTTCAGCGAAATGTTTACCCAGTATGGAACAATTAGTGTTCACTTTAAAGAGCAGAGCAGAGCAATCCCAGTTACCCTATAAACAGTTCCAAAACATCTTTAAGGCAGCCAATCAATCAATTAAGTCATCAATCAATCAAGTCAACATAAATGCCGCATTTGGCCCAATATGCGGCTGCTTTACTGCAATGCTATGATAATGCTTCATTAATGCTATTTTGCTTTCGAAATGCAAATTTTAGGCTAATAGCATTTAAATAGCATTTGAAATGCACTTATAACAGATAGCATTCAAAATGCTGATTTAATGCTAGTATAATGCTTGTAGCATCTGAAATGCAGATTAGGGGTTGATTTACTGTTTATACTAATGATTATTGGTTATCTGAGATGTTTCAATAGAGCATACAAATGTTTCAATAGAGCATAAATATATGACACAAATTAAGGATGGCTTTGTTTGGCTCTTTACCTCAGAACTACACTCAATAGCATTGAAAAAAGCGCAAGAGTGTAGTCTATTTTCAACTAGACATTGTTTGTAATACACACTTAGAAAATTAACTGTATTCGGTAATTTTTTACCGAACTTTCAACAGCTGAACGTTCGATAATCCGAGTTACCGGATTTTGGTGACATATTACAGTATTCTGGTAAAAAAATACCGGAACTTTTCAAATTTTACCGAAATCCGTTCAATCGGACAACCGAACGTTTAGCAGTTGAAAGTTCGTTAAAAAATTAACTAATACTGTAGCATTTTCTAAGTGTGTAGAATATAAGGTCAGTATCCGCAATAATCCGGACACCTCAAAACATGAATGAAACATAAATTTCGCATTATATTTCCGTCGGAGTTGTTTATTTCAGATTCATGGGATGTGTTTTAACAATTCGTGAAGAAAAAACATAGTTATTCGGTATTTGCATAAAACTTTCGAACTTTGCGCTTAACTCCGTCCATTAGGGTTTGTACAGACTCTTCAGAAATCGTAGAAGCTGTCTTTGTCCAAATTTGCTGGAAGTGTTTGATGTCTTTAAATCCTTGCTTCTTTCCAGAAAGCTTCCGCTTTATCAGAGCTCAATATTTCTCGATTGGTCGTAGCTCTGGGCAATTTGGCGGGTTTGAGGGTTTTGGTACAATGTTCACTTGATTTGCTTGGTACCACTCCATCACAGTTTTAGCATAGTGGCATGATGCCAAATCGGGCCAGAACAAAAGTTTTTCTTTGTGACTTTTGATGAAGGGTAGCAACCGCTTCTGCAGACATTCTTTCTCATAGATCTCCTTGTTGATTGTGCCTATAGTGACGAAAGATTTACTCTTTTTGCCACACGTGCAAATTGCTTGCCACACAAGGTATTTTTTGTGAAATTTCGATGCCTTCTTCGTTCTGAAATGCTCAACTGTAGCATTTCTGGCCATAGCAGAATAAAAAGCCAGCCCTGGAAGCTGCTTGAAATCCTCTAGGAAATAAGTTTCATCGTCCATAACAACGCATGAAAACTTCGTCAAATATTCGCAGTACAACAGTCGATCCCGTGATTTTGCTGCCAAGCTCTGTTTGAGGTTGCGACTTGGATCTGTTTTTACTTTATACGACTTAAGTCCCAAACGTTGTTTTGATTTTTGGACAAAACCAGGCGACATCCCTATTTTACCGTCAAACGTTCCGAAAATGATTTGAGCACATCGTGAACACTGGATTTAGGCATAAACTGTGTAGCTTGTAACCCAATGTACCAGTTCAAGATATTTTGGCTTCATGATCTGGAGTTTACGAACTTCACTTATGTGTTTTTGAGCAACATTAGCCTTACACGCTCAGACAAGACAACGGAAAGTTCGGTAAAAAATACCGAAACTACACAAAAATGCAAATGGATTATCGACGCTTCGGTATTGTTGGAAAGCAGGGAAAAACGTTAAGAATTACTTATTTTTTGTGCAGTTATTTTTACCGAAATTGCTTGCTGCTCAATGAGATCTTTTTTGCCAAATTAAGGTAAAATATAACGATAAATTCTGTAAATCCACTTAACTGAAAAAATCAGTAACATCGAACGATTTATTTCGGTAAATTATACCGTTACTTTAGGTTTTGATACCATAAGCAAATTTTCGGTAAAATTAAATCCTTGTTTTCGGTAATCTCATCTCAGCGTGTAGATTGTTGTTTTAGTTTTTTTTATCTGTGTGTGTGTACGCTATCTTTTCGTAAATGTTTTAGTCTAAAGTAAACCGAAAGCTAAATAGTTATGAGACCGAATTAGACGATTAAGATTTCAAAATAAATGTGTTATGTAAACCATAGTTTAAATTCCCACCCATCTTCTCATTCGTTAAATTGTTTTTCCCATTAACCTTGAGAAGGCGAAGTTATCTCGAGTAATCGATTCTATCCCCAGAACGTTAGTTCTAAGGATAACTGATTTATTTAAACATAAAAACTTGGCTCTGTGAAGTTGAATCGATTGAGCCTGTACAAATAAATGAATTAATAAAAAAAATCGTGTAGCAAACAGGTGTATTAAAACAAATAAATTGATTTAACTAATGTGTTGGAATTTGTAGTTTCAGTTTTACGTTATTTTTAACTTGCAATAAACACAGAAAAAAATAATCAATTTTAACAGGCACGTAAAACTTCTCCTCGTTCAATTCCAAGCCAATGGAGGCGTAAACAACGAAATTGTTTGCAATATTTTATGCGCCATACAACAATGTTGGCAATCTTTTATACAATAGGCTAGATTCAGGCACTATCTGGTTTAAATTTACATGAAATATCCCAATATTTTCTGCCAAATCTAGTATTCCCTTTATGTGCATCTAATGCACAGAAAATTCAATAATTCTTTTTATCTGTGAAAAGTAGCTTTATAATTCTTCTGTAAACGTCCAAATAATAAGCATCTTTAATTGTTCGAATTATTGGAAGGATGGTTTTTAAACCATAGGCATCATTATCAATCAATCATTGGCCATCAAAATTGGGACAGGTAAAATGTATTTTAATCTACTCTACCTATAAGTATAGTATAAAGACTGGACTCGGAAAAAATGAAACACACAAAAATGATCACAAAAAATTCATATATAATCGGATACTTCTAAAATTTCCAGGGATTAAATAACTATATATAAGCTAAGTTTTGGCATAATTTATTTTTTTAATCTCTCCCCCAAGCTGAATGCTCGTACATTTCTCGTTACACTACTCTGTGACTGACCAGGATTATCGATCACCGCGCCCTAGATTTGCTGGCATACCTCTTCTTGTTTCGAGTGCATCTTGAAAACTACTTGACATATCGCGATAAAATTTTGCACACATGAACATAAAAGTTAATGGAAAAAATTATCAATTTAGTATGACTAAAAAATTCATTAATATTTACCCACGCGAAAAAAAATTACACCCAAAACAAACTGTCGCATTTTTTTCGAGTCCAATCTTTCTGCAAAATCATTTATAAATTTATCTTACTGCAAGTTTAACTAGCCAAACTGGTCTCGATTAACTTCAATATTATTTGGAATGGTTATAGCGAACCATAAAAATAACATCCATGAAACTTCTAGCATATCGTGATGGGTGAAATAAACTCTTCTGCAACATAATATGTTTTTTGTCACTGCAAAATCACTAAAATGAAACTGAGAAATGGAGACTGAGTGTCGACTTAAAACGATGTTCCGTGTGCTATTTGGGTAGTGGTAATGTGTTCTTCTCAAGATGTATCTCCTGATGTTCTCACACTTTCTGCTAAAGATTGTACTCGAAAAAATGGCAACACCTTTTTTGTACAACTTTTCATTGCATTGGTAAAAGTTGATGAAATTTTGGTTAAAACTAGTTTAGTGATGTTTACATGTGCAAAATTTCGACGTAATCTGTCATGTGGTCATCGAGATGGTTCCCAAGCAAGAAGTGCTTTGGCAAAAAATATGGGTGCGGTCGTGGAAAATTCAGGCCAGTCTCACAGGTGCATCGCGAAACAGTTAAAAATTGAAAATTCGATCGTGTCCTGTTTGGCAAAATCGTTAAAGGAGACCCAGACTGGCAGCGGAAAAAGAAGCGACGATGACCGGCCCCATGAACGCATGGAAGGTGAGAGATTGCTTCAAGCGCAATCCGAACCATTCGACTCGGGACGTGGCTAAGAAGGACAATTCTTCCGTCTAGTTCATCCAACAGACAATGAAGCAGACCACACTTCATGCCTTCAAGGTAGGAAAGGCACCTATCCGAACCCATAAGCAGCTTCAAGCGCAATTCCAACAATTCGATTCAGGACGTGGCTAAGAAGGTCAATTCTTCCGCCTGGTTCGTCCAACAGCCAATGGAGCGAAGTGGACTTCATGTCTTCAAGGTAGGAAAGGCACCTATCCGAACCCATAAACAGAATGCGGTGGCTGAATCCCGTGCCAAGAAGCTGTACCGCAAGTGATTGGTGCAGCCAAAATGCAACGTAATGGACGCAGAGACGAACATTCAAGTGAACGCCAAGCAGTTTCCCGGCCTGGAATTTTTCGTTTGCAAGTCGCGTTTGGATGTTCTGGCGATCTGCGGGTGCAGCAAATTCAGCAAGCCGTACATAACGACCGTCGAATATATAAACAATAATGCCTTCAGAAGTGCCTGCTGCGGGGTCCCTTCACATTGGTCAATCCCAGGCAATGAGAAAGCGGACTCGCTTGCAAAGGTGGGCGCCCAGGAAGGCTATTTGTATGATAAACAAATTTCATCATTTAGTAAATCAGAGTACCCTTTCGAGTTGGCAAACCGATTGGAACACCGAAAATCTAGGACGGCTGTTACATTCCATCATTCCTATTGTTTCATCGATGGCGTGGTTTAAGGACCTGCACGTTAGCCGTGATTTCATCCGTGCGATGAGTAAAGTTATGTCCAACCATTACCAGTGAGATGCACACCTCTATCGAATTAACCTCGTGGACAGCAATCTTTGCCGGTGTGGAAACGGTTATGATGACATCGATCACGCAGTCTGGCAATGCACGAGTAATTACACCGTCAGAACACGACTTTTGAATATCCTAGAAGCCCAAGGAAGACAATCTTATGTTCATATAAAGGATGTGTTGGGATCTCGCGATCTGTGCTATATGCAATCGATTTATATGTTTCTTCAAATATCTAGCATAAGAATTTAATCTGCTTGTGTTTTGGTTTTTCTTTATTCATTGGTTTGTGTTTGTTTTGTTCCGACATCTTAAGGAGTCTCATCGTCGCCCAATTGTAACCACATCCGGCCGAACACAAGAATGGAGCCCTGACCATTCCGCACCAAGTTATTGTGCTGGGGGCAACTTTCTGATGAGTCTACAGAATCCTATTTCCATGTTCCTCTATCCAACCCATCCCCAAAAAATGTCATCTATTTTAACCTTGAGTAAACCGCGAGTAAACGGCCCAAGCAGAGTTGGTGACTGCCGAAAAAACGGGGAAAATTATTTATTGTTATCCGTGTTTGAAAGAACCACATCGATAAATGTATTGGTTAAGGCATCATACGCAGAAGCTCAGTGAGTGAACAAGATTGGACGTTTTGTAGATTACTTCATTCCACCACGCAAGTCGAATGGACAACAACTCGGCCTACTTGTGATTCACTCTTTGTTGATTGAGTGGCTATGGAAATACGACCCAGTAGGATCGCCGGACGAGAATGTTCACAGACGAGAGATGATAGCATTCATTTGAACAGAATCTTTCATTGTTTTTAGTGCGAATGCAAGTGTTGGAAGTTTTTTAAGTATGTACCGTCTTGGAAAAATCAGCCTACTCAATTAGATTATTTTTTTAATTTTACTGCTACACGTATCCGATAAGTCGTGACATTTTACTCAATGTGTTACGCAAAACTTATGAATTATATTCGCAAAATATGCAAGAAAAATCGTTCTCGAGATTCCCATCGGAGAGGGTTTAATATCCATATGGTCGATTATTGTTAGTTGAGCAAACAATAGCTTATTTTCTATTTCAACAAGAAAGCATTAATTTTGGTTTTGGGACATGTGAAAAATCTGTTTTACCGGACAGGGAATCCACTTCCTCTTGGTTGGTAATTCCGTATCATTACCAACTAAGTAGCCTGTGCCATCATCAGAATCTATCAAAAACAGAAAATACTGACCCAAAGGAATTAATCGCACTATATATTAACATTTGCCATTTATGTCCCAACATTTTGTTCTGTTTTCCCGCTGTATTTACTGGCTACACTGTGCATTTCAACTTCCGATACATTTTTGCTTTAAACGCGGCACAACACAATCACCAAGTGATCCGATCGGAAGCCTCGAACACTAGCACACAATCGAATCAGGAAACGAAAATGAATCACCTACAGAAACCCACGAACGAATCAATAAATTGTGCAAACAAGTAGTGATGAACACGCATACAATTGACAGGCGACGAAGTTCATGCTATGTTCATTCAATGTTTACCTTGGCCCATCCGTTTTCGGTTTGAGAGATGAAGCAGAGCCTCTCATTGTGTGCGTCTATTGAATCAAAGAAGAGCGTGCAACGAATTGGAACCATCCTTGGGCCCAAGTCCTACACAGAAACAAAAGCGTTCACGAAAATGAAAACGGACCGTGAACTAGTTCACGTTTTCATGATTTTTACCCGAAAACGTGAACTAGTTCCCGATTACGTGATTCAGTTCACGGTGTATTCTTGCGTGTTCTCGAATTCATGACTGCAGTTCACGGATCCGGACACGGATTTTTTTCCGTGTATCAATACTAGTATTAAGTCATGAAATTATACAAAAAACAATGATTTATTGGCTCCGTAAAGCTAACGCAACTGAGCCTCCCAAATAAATGAACTAGCTAAAAAAACATACCTTGTCGTAAAATCAGATCGTAATATTTTTCTGTTGGTTTCTGTAACAATTTCCAAGATTCGGAGACCTAAGGTCTAAGGCCTCCTACCTCCGTAATGAGGATTCCATCTTAGGTATAGCTTCTGGGGAATAGCATATTCAACCGCTGGATGTCAACCAGACGCTGTTAAAGCCGCACCTTTAGCGAAGCTATCTCCGATCAAAACTACCATGCATAAAAGACCTTGAGACAGTTCTACCAGTCAGTTCTGGACTTTGCGATAAAGATACCATGCTTAAGCATAAAGGGAAGGAGAGAGAAGATTAAAAATGTTTTGTCAAAATCAGTCGGCAAACTAGTCCCAACGTTCGGCAATGTGGAATATGAGGTACTAGAAGAAGATAGTAGCTTACGTGAAAACAGTTTCTGCTTCAGAAGATACGACCCCCAGTGAAGAAAATCATCTTATTATCGACGAAATCACTCTAGGATCCAACATCTTCTGCATTTGAGAAAACAATGGAGAACTGGTGATTTAGTCCCACGCGATTAGATCCAAAACATCATAGCAAGCGGTGTTTTGTAGGCATTCCAAAAAAAGATTTGAATAATACTATTCACAGAGTGTGGTTCAGAGTGTGAAACGATCATTAAAATCTGTATCCACATTAATCCGGACAACTTCAAATCATTGTAACTTTTGAAATATTGCACGAAGGAATGAAAAATTTCACTATGGTATAGCTGAGAGTCTATGATGAAAAAGACTATGATTGATATTTTCATTTCATGTTTAGTATTCAAGATGGCAACGAAAGAAAAACAAGTGCGCGAGCGAATTTTGAACGGGCGTACTGCAAATCCTGACTTGTCAATACGGGACCTTGCAAAAACATTGGATTTGCCTGAATTCACTGTTCACGATATGCTCAAATCATTTTTGGAACGTTTGACGGTGGAGAGGAAACCGAGAAGTGACAGAAACATGGACTGAAAGATGAAAAGGATATTAACGAAAAACCCAAAACTCTCCATTCGAACGGTGGCTCGTAAAATAGGGATGTCGCCTGGTTTTGTCCAAAAATCAAAACAACGTTTGGGACTTAAGTCGTATAAAGTAAAAACACTTCCAAATCGCAACGACAAACAGAACTTGGCAGCAAAATCACGGGCTCGACGTTTGCACTGCAAATATTTGACGAAGTTTTCATGCGTTGTTATGGACGATGAAACTTATGTCCAGGAGGATTTCAAGCAGCTTCCAGCAGCAGCTGCTGGCTTTTTATTCTGATATGGCCAGAAATGCTACAGCTGAGCATTTCAGAACGAAAAAGGCATCGAAATTTCCCAAAAAATACCTTGTGTGGCAAGCAATTTGCACGTGTTGCAAAAAGAGTAAAACTTTCGTCACTACAGGCACAATCAACATGAAGATCTATCAGAAAGAGTGTCTGCAGAAGCGATTGCTACCCTACACCAAAGTCACAAGTCACAAAAACCTTTGTTCTAGCCCGATTTGGCATCATGCCACAATGCTTAAATTGTGATGGAGTGGTACCAAGCAAATCAAGTGAACATTGTACCAAAAACCTCAAACCCGCCAAATTGCCCAGAGCTACGACCAATCGAGAGATTTTGGGCTCTGATGAAGCGGAAGCTTTCTGGAAAGAAGCAAGGAATCAAAAACATCAAACACTTCCAGCAAATTTAGACAAAGACGGCTGCTACGATTTCTGAAGAGTCTTTACAAACCCTAATGGACGGAGTTAAGTGCAAAGTTCGAACTACGACGGAAATATAATGCAAAATTTATGTTTTATCCATGTTTTGAGGTGTCCGGATTATTGCGGATACAGACCTTATTAAACCAGTATGTCAACAACAAGTGTGTATTCTAAACAATCACCTTAATTCTGGAAGCGTTAATAAAGCTCGATTCAAAGTTAATCTGCACGCACGGTTTAATACACCATCGCGTCACTGGTGGTTGGAACAAAAAACGTTTGACAGGCATTTATTGACATTGAGTTGATGTTTTATTGACGAAGAAATTGGCGAAAAGAAAGTTTTCATCACATCTCACACAATGACGTCGAAGGTTTACATAAAATAGTGTCTGAAAAAGCGGATTTTACCCGTCATTCGGCAACACAGGACTAACGTTATGTTTTGGCCGGATCTAGCCAGCTGCCATTACTCTAAGGAGGTACTAGAATGATATGCTGCAAACAATGTTAATTTTGTCGCCAAAGAGATTAGTCCTCCGAATCGCCCTGAGTTCAGACCGATCGAAAAATATTGGGCAATTGTCTGGCGAAAACCTCGAGAATGCGGTAATGAAGTGATACATGCACAATAAATGCGTTTAAAGTGAAATAAGTTCGCCGGTACAGTGTTACCAGCGACTTTTTAGATCATGATGGCATGGATCACAAGGAAAATGCGACAGTTCGTTCGAAACGGTGTAATTTCATAATTTGTTATGTATCGTTTGCAAACTGAGTAAATAACCCTTATATTTGATGTAATGATCAACCGTGTATGTTGTTTAACTCATGAGTTATGATCACTTGAATGCGTCGAAATTTACTTCGAATCGGGCTTTACTCTCCCTCTCCAAATATCCATGATGAACCGTTCGCTTCGAACCCAATGTTGTGCTGGAACAAAGGGTGGACGTAGCAATGGATATAATTCACGAAATATTCACGTCAGGTATTGGGATTGAAAATAGCCTTAGAAGGTACGTGTACATATAAGAGTTCTTGAAATTGGATTTGTCGTAGAACTGTCACTTTCAATCTCAAGGTCTAAAGATGTTTGCATCTAGTGATACCTCGAGGGACCAAATTGTTCATGAAAGAAGAGCAGAGAAGTTTCTCCCGTAAAAGTACGGGCAGTTAGAGTGAGATGGTTTCTTAATATCAACACATCCCTAGACATTGCCAAACCCTAGCGTGATGCCCAGTTTTGCTTGATTGTTTCCATTCCAGTCATATCCGTAGGTGTTATAACACTTGAGGATGTTGGAAATTTTGCAATGCTCCCATTCGGTAAAATTATGTAAAAATGATTGGTTCCCTAAATTGGCTGGAAATATCCAAGTTATGGCACTAGCGTTTCAGCGGTTCATCACTGGGTATAAAATGTACGAACTTGGGTCACTTAATGATCATCTCATTAACGTTTCTGTGCCTTGCAGGTCTGCGAGGAACTGCAACTGGAATCAAGAATCCCCAGCAAGATTATCCATCAAACATAAATAGCAGAATATTCCAATCTTTCACTTTCTCCCAATCAACGTTCCGAATCACAGACTCAACGAAACATACAGATTCATATCATTACTAGTTGTCTTCCATAAACAAGCTGCCGGCAGCACATTTCACCTAAAGTACACCAATAAAATCGCACTTTATTCGGCCATTCACACATCCAAACACTGCACTGAATGCCCGGCAAACCACATAAATTAGAAGCCAAATAGTTATTACCAGTTCAAGTTTACTGCTGCCTCCACGTTAGGTAACTTTTGCGGTGGAATTAATGAATACAAACAGCACAAGTCCGGCACTACCGAGTTTACATTTCGTGGCGAGATTTGTTCCAAACAGCGAACAATACAGATTCATCCGACCCAGCAGCAACGATTTGAACTGTCCGAACGCGGGAATGCAACTAAAGCGCGCGGATCTACGGCATGGTGCGCCTTCCTTCAGGGTGTCTCAACTCTCAAAACTCGTCGTGCAGTCACTGTGTGTGTGTATGTGTGTACTGTATCGTAATTTAAATCCGTGGAGGTGGGAAGCTTGGCGACTGCGACTATGATGAATGAATCAGTCGCACGGCGCTGCTTCATAATGCGAAATCTGGGTTGTTGTGACGTCAATTTTGGCCAAGTTTTTGATACGATTTAGGAGGGGGTGTGAAAATTAGCGAGTTATACGAATCTGATGAGGCACAACTGCCTCATGCAGTGCTTAGTCGGTGGTTTGATGAATGGACAACGTGGTTAACCATGAACCACCAAAACATCGGACGTCTTCGCCTTGGGAAAATCCACAATCCGATTACGACGCGGCGGGAGGTAAACTCAAAGCGGAAACGCTACTTCCAAGAAAGGGATCGAGAAGGTAAATGACTGTATTCTGCTTATTAATTGTGAGTCGGTGATTTATTTATAGCACGATACGAGAGCGATGTCAACCGATGATGAGGCGCTTATGAACACTCCGTAGCACACTAACACACACACACAGTCATTGGATGTTACATAACAGGGATGTGTTTACCTTGCAATTAACCCACGTGTGTACCTACTTGTAGGAATGTGTGACAGAGTGGTTGGGTTTTTCGTTGGCGTCGGTGGCGCGCCGTTGATGAGTAAGATTAACGAGCTACTGCTGCTGAAGGAGGTATTTATTAAATTAATTGGAATTCAATTCGCGACGACGAGGCACTTTTGCAGTATCAATGGCAGTTAGTACAGGTGCGGAGAAACCTGTGGAAATGTCAGCAGTACTGAAACGAAAACACCACACTGCTAGAGTGTTGTGAGATGAGGCTTACGTGAGTCGGAAAAGTTTGTGTGGCATTTCTTTCGTCAAGAACGTGAAATTTCGTAGATATCTGATGAACTTCTAATGATGTCAGTTTCAATTTATAACATTCAATGATATTATATTCTTCTTTGAAAATGTTAGTAAGAGCATAACTGTTTCAAACTGCTAGTAACTAACATTATACATCACATGATTATTAGCAAATCTACGTTCTACACTTTTCTACTTGTGTTTAAGTCTGATTTATCTGATGTAGAAGGAGATGTTCGCTCATCACCATGAGGCACCAAGAGTGGAAGTAATGTTTCCTTGAATGAAAGATATGAAGAGAAAGTGTTGAAAGTTCCGCCAGTGTACGGTAGGTTGGCAATAGAAAAGAAGCATATGGAAAGTTGAGAGAAAGGGCATGGGTAAAGTAGTACTCGAACCAAAGACGTTACCCTTTGCCTAACATCCCATTGCACTATGGTCCGAATGGATAAATTTCACGACAAAAATCGATAACTCGAAAACCATTATTTTTAGAAAGATGGTGTCTTCGAGAGATTTGATTTTTAAAATAAGTTCTATCTTTTGGTTTGGGTTGTGACTAGGGTGGTCCTTTTATGTTCATAATAAAAATTTTAACTTTTTATTCTTATGGTTTAAAGGATGTTTTGCTCCAACAGAATTGTAGACATTTCAATTTAATGAAACTTTTGTGAAGAAATTTTAATTCTATCTCATCTACGTATCGTTTTATAACAGTTCTTCTAACTTTCCTTACACAGAAAAAAATAATAAATTTTAATAAGAGCGGAAAATTTCTCCTCATGTAATTCCAAGCCAAAGGAGCGTAAACAACGATATTGTTTGCAATCTTACTTACAACAGGCTTGATTCCGGTGTTATCTGGCTTAAATTTACATGCAATATCCCATTATTTTCTGCCAAATCTAGCATTCCCTTTATGTGCATTAGATAACGCGGAAAATTCAGTGTTTCTTTTTATCTGTGTAGGGTGGGACTTGAAAAAACAGTTTTTTTTCTGCAACTTTTTTATTTCAATTTGAATTTGGAAACTCTCCATAGATGACTTTTAGGTTATAAAATGACGCACATTTTGAGGATACAAAATAGTTGCTAGTTATTGTATTAGATAAGTTGTAGGGGTTGAAGTGTAAAATAATATACGTTTTTGCAAGATATCTTATTCCTTTATTTGCAAATATTTGCAAACACATAGTACGTGAACTGAAAGTTCAAGCTTCTATCTTCAAGATCTTTGCAAAATTATTTGTCCCTTTTTGTCCTCTTTAGGGAAAAAAATCTTTTTAAATTTGGTAGTTTTGCATTTTTTCTGCATAATTTTCGATCGGCAGCATCAAAAATTATCAGCAAAGACCGTAACAATTCGAGTTTTTTTATGAAAATGTTTATATTTTTATATTAATACATCTCTGTTAATTTATTAACATTCATATCACAGACAAGCAGACATACCACATCGAACATTTTTCACTACAAATCATGGTCACTAACACACCTGCGCTATCTGTTGAGCACACTGGAAAGTTAGAAGAACTGTTATAAAACGATACGTAGATGAGATAGAATTAAAATTTCTTCATCAAAGTTCATTAAATTGAAATATCTACAATTCTGTTGAAGCAAAAAATCCTCTAAACCATAAGAATAAAAAGTTAAACTTTTTATTATGAACATAAAAGGACCACCCTAGTCACAACTCAAACCAAAAGATAGATCTTATTTTAAAAATCAAATCTCTCCAAGACACCATCTGTCTAAAGTTAATGGTTTTCGAGTTATCGATTTTTGTCGTGAAATTTATCCATTCGGACCATAGTGCATTGTGGGGTAGGTTGAGGCGCGGACGAATCCGCCACATCAACAGGCAAACAGTGACGTTTGGTAAGCGCTCATGTATCGCTGACAGGTTTGTGATAGTTATTCTAGCGATTTATTGTATGCACTCTGTTTTTGATGCGCAGATAGGAAAGGAACTCTCAGCTTTTTTGGATTTGTTTTGATTTGCAACGTTTGAGATCACTCAAGTTATCTGATTTATCTGATAACTATAAAGTCAAGTTTCTTAGCAATTCAGCAACTCTTTGGACAATTCCTACCATATTCCACGTTTCTTTCATGTAAGTAACAACCGATCCAACCAAATTCGTACGTGCTCTTCAGGCAGTTATTCATTATATAAGTTTTATGTCCCGATGTTCTTAGATGGAATATTTCTCAGTTATTAAACACTAGCAACGGGTTAATCGATGTAGGAAGAGTTCAATAACATGCTTATCGTTTCATATCATATTTTGTTTGTATGAGCACGTCATCGTGTGCCCTAGCGTGACGTTTAGTGTGCCAAAACGCAGCTTGGCGCAGTGTTCCTAGTTTATTACTCCTTGAGTTAACCGGATATTACTTCATATCCTGCGCTTTGAGAAGGCCACACACCAGCTCCATGGTATTTATAAACAAACGTCACTTATCTGTGAATCTTCGCGGACTCCAATCGGTGCTCATTTTATAGGTTTGTCCGTAGGTATGTGCTCCGAAAATTCAAAGAGAAATTTGTTCTTGATATGGTGAGGCACTGCCCAGGGCGCTGCACTGGGTAATTACCAAGATTTGGGAGGAGGAATGTTTACCAGAGGATTTCCTGGATGCCCACGCTTCTACGGACCAGATTTTCGCTATTTGGCAAGTGCTGCAGAAATGTCGCGATTATAACATGCCCACACATCATCTTTTCATCGATTTCAAATCAGCTTATGATACAATCGATCGAGACCAGCTATGGCAGCTGAAGCACGAATATGGATTTTCGGAAAAACTGACGCGATTGTCAAAACAACGATGGATCGAGTGATGTGTGCCGTCCGAGTAAAGGGTGTCCACAGTTAAATTGCATCACTTTCAATAAGCTGTAACATTTTGCCCTCTGGGTTGATTTTAACGAAATTTTGGGTGAAATAACCTCAGCATGTATTAAATGTGGAACGGTTTTAGACAGGCACGGAACCGACAAAATTCAATTCTTCGAAGGAAAAAATGGAAATGGAAGAAATGGAAACACTGTACCGTGCTAACGACACACGCCAATTCTATGAGAAGTTGAACAGCTCGCACAAAGGCTACGTACCACAAGCTGATACGTGCAGAGACCTGAATGGGAACCTTCTCACAGGAGAGTGTGAGGTGATTGCAAGGTGGAAGCAGTACTTCGACGAGAACCTAAACGGTAATGTTACAGCGAACGAAAATGCACGGTAATAAATCTAGACCCCAACCCCAACCCTTCAGGAAGTTAAGGAGGAAATTGGACGGTTGAAAAACAGCAGAGCCGCTGGTGTTGAACAACTCCCAAGCGAGCTATTGAAATACGGTGGTGAAGCACTGGCCAGAGCGCTGCAGTGGGTAATTAACAAGATTTGGGAGGATGAATGTTTATCGGAGGATTGGATGGAGGGAATAGTGTGTCCCATTTACAAAAAAGGGCGACAGGCTGGATTGATGCAATTATCGTGCAATCACGCTACTGAGCGCTGCCTACAAGTTGCTCTCGTAAATGTTATGCCGCCGCCTGTCACCAATTGCAAAGGAGTTCGTGAGGCAATACCTTGCGGGATTCATGGGTGCTACTACGGACCAGATATGCGCAATTCGGCAAGTGCTGCAGAAATGTCGCGAATACAACGTGCCCACACATCATCTTTTCATCGATTTCAAATCAGCGTATGATACAATCGATCGAGACCAGCTATGGCAAATCATGCACGAATATGGATTTCCGGAAAAACTGACGTGGGTGATCAAAGCAACGATGGATCGAGTGATGTGTGCCGTCCGAGTATCAGGGACGCTCTAGAGTCCCGTTGAATCTCGGAGAGGGTTACGGCAAGGTGATGGATTTTCGTGTTTCTTGTTTAACATTGTTTTGGAGGGTATGATTCGAAGATCTGTTATAGACACGAGTGGCACTATCTTCGGGAAATCTGTCCAACTATTTGGCTTCGCCGACGACGTTGATAGCGTAGCACGTAACTTTGATACTATGTGCGATCAGACTTAACGCTGAAGCTAGTAGGATTGGCCTTATAATTAATGCGTCGAAAAAAAAATACATGCAGGGAAGAGGCTCACGAGAAGACAATGTTAGTTTCCTACCACGAGTTCAGAGCGACGGTGATGAAGGTAGTAGAGGTAGTAGACGAATTCGTGTATCAGGGCTCATTGGTGACCACCGATAATGACACCAGCAGAGAGATACAAAGGTGCATCATGGCTGGCAATCGTGCCTGATTTGGACTCCGAAGGACGCTAAGATCGAACAAAGTTCGCCAGCCTGCAAAATTGACCATCTACAAGACGTTAATTAGACCGGTAGTTCTCTCCGGCCACGAAACATGGACATTATTAGTGGAGGACCAACGTGCGCTTGGTGTCTTTGAACGGAAGGTGCGGCATACAATCTACAGTGGAGTGCAGATAAAAGACGGAACGTGAAGGAGGCGATTGAACCACAAATTCCATCAGTTGCTGGGAGAACCTCCCATTGTACACTTCGCTAAAATCGGACGACTACGATGGGCTGGGTTTGTCGCTGAGAATTTCTGACGATTTAAATGGTTCTTGAAAATGAACCGAGGGTACAATAAAAAGAAACGCACAACGAGCAAGGCGGATCGATCAAGTAGAAGGCGACCAGCAGACTCTCCGTAGACTGCGATGAGGTACAATCATGGATCGAATAGAATGGACACAACTTCTGTGTACAGCAGAGGCTACACCGTCTGATTGGTGAAGTTATCCAAGTTATATCTGCCGAGAGTTTATTTATTCGTTTTATGCAAGATAAGGCCAAACTACACCATAAACAGAAAAATACCGGATGAATATTTTGGCTGAAGATAATTCAGAATAATTCATAAACCACGTAGACTTATTTTTGAACATCTCAACCCCTTCCCCTCTTTTGTAGACTTTTCTCCATACATTCTTTTTTATTTTTGTATGGAGCGTAGAGCCTCCCCTCCCCCCCAGAAAAGTCTACGTGGTTTATGAAAAGTCCCGAACCATATTCTACCATACACACTAACGAACTAAAATCTTAAACAAGAAGAGTTTTTTGGTTAGTTTTGATTTCTTTTTTATTGAAGTCCATCGTCAAATAAAAAAGCTATATATATATTTTTTAAATATGAAAGCACATTGATTAAACAGTTCCAAATAAGGTTCTTGTAACCTACGCATCTCTCGCACATAGTATCCCAATTCGTTAATATTGTGGTTCATTTTTCGGTCAGCACAATCATTCGCATAGCTTTTAATGTTTTTTTTTAAAGAACGTGCGTTTCGTCGTTGCTACTCCGTTACTGAACAGCACCAGTGTAATTACAAAGAGAACCACATAGATGGGAGCTAGGGAGTAGCTTTCACATCTTCAATGTACAAATTCACTATTTATTTTATTCCTTTTCAGCCCTGGGCTGGTTCATCTCCCGTCGTAGTCACTCAAGTACCTTTTTAGGTATTTCGTAACTTGTCCGGAGGTGCGATCCGAATTCGTGACTTTTGCATGAGCGGTATGGATGTTAACCACTACGCTGGGGTCGCCTCCAGTTCACTATTTCTATTTATAAATAAGTACTGGCGCCCGCCACGTCCTCACGGTCTTTTGGAAAGGGTTGTTACAAAGGACCTTGATCACCATTGCATCTCTACAATTGCCAACGGAAGGATAGTTGTGGTAGTAAGGCAGGTTATATTTAGATCATGGATGCAGTGTGGTAAGTGGTGCAATCAATGAAAAAAAGCGCAGTAGACTGCTTTTTATTTTAAATCTTGCGGTGATAGAAAGAGACAAGTGCCAAATGGCAAGGAAGGGGACGGGCCTGGGATTGATCAGTATCAGTAAGCAAAACGGATAACCACTAAACTACTCAGCAACGGCAATCATTCGCATAGTTTTTAATGTTCGTTCAAAACTTAATCATCTTTTATGAAGAGAAACCATTGCAGCAGTTGCGTCGTTTAAGGGTAGTTGCGGGGGTAATCTTTATTGCGACACTTTTAAAATTGCGTAACTTTTGTTAGTAACGTTTGCATTAAAAAATAATAATATCAGAAAATAGTATATATACGGCAGGTGGCGAAGGTTTTCTTTCAGTCGAGTTATTAGTACACGACACTGAAAAAGTATGTACATTGTAGACGAAATACGCGTTTCTGTCAAGATAAGCAAAGGTAGTTGGAATTGAATGGAAAATACTAATTTTTCTTCTGATTTCTAGTTACAGATATTTCACTAAACAGCTCAAACATTCTAGGATTCATATCATAATCAGTTAGTCGTAACAAGGTTGTCATTATTGTTAACTATTTTGTTTGTTCGGTGGTTTGTTGAATTTGATTCGCGTTTTCGGCGTACTTTTCTTTGGGTCATAAAGAATTGTACGCCGTAGACACTAAGGCTGTGTACCAATTCGAATTTTAATTTTCACTTAAACTTGACAGATCGAAAACAATCGATAAAGTCTGCTACTTGAGCTGACTTATTTTTGACATACAGCAACTCAATTTTGACAGACACCGTATCGCAAGTTGGTTGATCAATATCAAAGGGATTTAAATCAATTTATCGATTATTTTCCATCGTTCAAGTTTCAGTAAAATTAAAATTAATTTGCGAAGTGGTACACAGCCACACCTCGTTTATACCCCGTTCACACTACAACCTATATTACGTGATATAGAGTATCTTGATATCAAATGCCATGTACATTATTTCCAGTGAAAACTAGATGTATAGATGCTGATATCAAGATAGTCTATATCACGTAATATAAGTATTACGTGATATAGACTATCTTGATATCAGCATCTATACATCAAAATTTCACTGGAAATAATGTGCATGGAATTTCATATCAAGATACTTTATATCACGTAATATAGGTTGTAATGTGAACGGGGTATTATACTGCATCCTATATTACGTGATATAGAGTATCTTGATATCAGTATCGATACATCTAGTTTTCACTGGAAATAATGTGCATGACATTTGATACCAAGATACTCTACATCACGTAATGTAGGTTGCAGTGCGAACGGGGTGTAACAGGATTTAATAAACAACTGAACTAACGGGATCGTTGCGCGAAAAAACCGTGGTAGGCTTTGATAAATGACTGACGAGTAAATTTTCCCGGCATGTTTGCTTCTGCTAAATCAAGGTTTGTCATCGTTGTTAACTATTTTTTTTTATTTTCAAGTGCTTAACATAAATACAGTCCATTCAATTGGACAATGGCCAAGTGTTTAACCAGCTAGTGAAGCCAGAATACCATGCACAGATTTTATGGAAGAATATCAAAGAGTTCCTGTGTTTCTATCAAGAAAAACATAATTGAGGTACAGTTGAGTTACGACTAAAGAAATTGGATGGCGTTTATGATAAGTACTGTAAAATGAGGGTGAACATTGAAGTGGTCACAGACGATCTCGACTTCTAAGGTGAAACGCAGCTGAGATGGTAGCTTCAGAGCAAACTGCTGCGGTAAGAACGTTGCAAAGAGAGAATGAGGAGGTTTTCAAAGATTTGGAAAATACATATTTTTGACCGGAGCAGACTGGTAGAAGTGATTCAAATCACACTTTATAAGCCGGGAGTAGCTTGTTTCGGGCATGGCTAGGTCCAAAACGGCTGTCGAGCATGTGTTAGTATTGCCTCGTCTTCACTTTAAAGAATCGCTATTATACTTTTCATAACCCCAGCAGCAGCTTTACTGTTGATTTAAATCTGCTCAAAGTGGCCATCAAGCGTAGTTTTTTCTCAGTGAAGTGAACCAGTACCACAATCTATGAGTGACTTCAACATTTTTACTGTTGGAACAAACCTCTCCAAATCGGCCAATCCAAGTGTTTCTAAAAACTGTTCTATTTTTCAAATAAAAAACTACCCTCACACTTTATGAGTGGCATTCTTGATGTTGATTCAAATTATCTCGGCTTTAAGATGGCTTCATCTTTCAGGATCAATCCAGATCAAATGCATCCTTCCTACTAGAAAATTATCGTTCCAGTTACAACTATGAAAGTAAATGAGTTTCGCAATAATCGGAGTACCAAAAATTTGCAGTAAAACAGTCATGAAGCATTTTATGTGTACTGTTACTATTTATTCCGCCGTAGTGGTTAACATCCATACCTCTCACGTCAAAGTCACAGTTTGAATCTCACTCCCGGTCAAGTTACGAAAATATTCAAAAGGTATTTGAGTGACCACGACGGGAGATGAACCTGCACAGGGCATAAAAACTCGATAATACAGAAATAAAAAAATACTTATAAGCTATGAATATGGCTTACAAATTCACACGATCGAAAAATTCTTAGTAACCTTGTTGACAGATCTGTTCCTGTTGATAATTTGTTGGAAATGTTTGAACTCATGCTTTTTTCCGGAAAGTTCCCGCTTCATCAGAGCCCAATACCTTTTGATTGGGTGAAACTCAGGACTATTCGGATGATTGGTAGATTTTGGTACAATATTCACTTTATTGGTTTAATACCCAAGCAACACAGCTTGTAATAAACAAGTTGAAAGTATTGTCAAATAAACAAACAGGTTATCAATATAAGTGTATAATACATGATTTTATGCATCAATGTGACGTTAAAAGCGCGAAAAGTTAAGCTTTAAAGAACATAAAATTGAAAAAATATATACTCATACATAAATATAACATCAGCAAACGTGAGATTTGAACTTTAGTTCTTAGCGTGATAGGCTTGTAGCTTCTTTGCAATGCCAACTCTGATTGTTGAATTGTCAACTCTTTGTATTCATTATTTGCATCCCGTTGGCAGTAAAACCACAATCTTGTACAAAAAATTCATCGTTATTGAAAAAAAAACACGTTTTGCAAAACATCGTTGGTGTAATGTGATTTCAACAATAGTTAGAACTTCCCATAAAATCTTGTCCTGTTCATGTTTTGTAAAGGTAGCGAACCATGTTTTTAAGAACAATGATAACGTGTTAACCACTTGCAGCAGTGAGAAAAGTATTTGTAGCTCGATCGTTAGTCAGAGAAGTGTATAGAATACGAGAGATCCAAACCGCTCCCAACTTGACTAGTTTTGCAATACGTTGTTAAAACGTTTTTAAAACTTGCAATAACATATTATTCTAAAAAGATATTTTGTGTGTAGCTTGGGTATTGTTTCATCACAGTTTTATCAAAGTGACGAGATGACAAATGAAGCCATCGTGGCATCGTGGTTTGTTGCGAAACACATTAACCATTTTTGCAGGCACTCCTTCTGGTAATTTTTTTATGATCTTGCCGGTGGTGATGAATAAAAAAACACCTGATTTTAATGTTATTTGACCAAAATTAACCACATTTTTTCCTAGTTTCTCTTTGGAGTGTATTGTTCACATCGTGCAGTAAAGGGTGTATTCGATAAAAATGGCACACACATATATACTCATCAAAATTAAACTGATTATCGGATTTTTTTGAAATTTTCAAGGAATGAAGAACTACTAACGAGTTTTGATTTACAACATTTGTTTTATTCAATTTTGTCTCCCATTCCGAATGCCCGCACCTTCCTTTTCACTTCACCCACCAAATTTTGTACAACCGATTTTCCCAGTGTTTTTGTTGTTTATAACCAAATTTTCTTCAATTCTAGCTCTGTTTTTATAGTTTTGGGATGTTTGCGAAGTTCCGTTTTCATAATTGCCCAGAATTTTTCAATTGGACGAAGTTCCGGTGAATTTGGTGGGTTCATATTCTTTGGCACAAAATTGACTCCGTAGGCTCGGTACCACTCCAACACGTTTCGAGCGTAGTGGCAGGATGCTAGATCAGGCCAAAACAGAGTTGATCCTTTGTGCTTCTTAATTAATTGGCAAAAGACGCTTCTTAAGACACTCTTCCGTGCAAATCGCACCGTTTATTGTTCCGGAAGTGATAAAGGGAGCACTTATTTCACCACATCCGCAAATCGCCTGCCAGATTAGAAACTTCTTTGCAAATTTCGATTGTTTCTTCTTTCGAACATCCTCCGGAACATCGAAATCCGACTTGGCAACGAAATATTCTTGCCCAGGAAATTGACGGAAGTCGGCCTTGACGTATGTTTCGTCATCCATCACGATGCAACATGTAACCCAGCACGCTTCATGGTTTTCTGCACAAAACCGACTGACACCTTAGACTTTTTAGCGACATCTCGAATTGACATGTTTGGACGGTTCTTGAATTGTTGTACGACTTTCCTGGCCATTTTACTGTCCATTGGACCACTTTTACGACCACTCCTTTCCTTCCTTTGGACACTCAGACGCTCCTTGAAGGTTCTTATTACACGAGACACAGTTGTATTTGCAATTCCAAGCCTTTTAGCAATCCACCGGTGGGACGCCCCTGGATTTTGATTGTGAGTGCACAAAATTTTCTCACGGACAATTTCTTGTTTCGACGACATGACTGGAACTACTGAATGTATAACTATGAAACTTGGCAGATGTAAATAATGCACTATGGATAAGATCTACTCAAATTTCTAGGTTATTTTACTCATACGATTCAAAAGTTACAGAAGATTTTCTGTGTGCCATTTTTATCGAATACACCCTTTACTCAACTGGTGGCGATGGGCATTGCTCGTTGCTAGTTTCCTGATCGGGGTTTTTCGATCGGATACAGGGTTGAATGGAAATCAACTAAGTACATTTTAGATGTTTATACCAAAATAGCTCCTGTAGCGGATGTTGTGCTGTGAGCAAAACTCCTTTAATCGCACATATTTTTTTACCTCGTCAGCGCGCCACTGTTCTCTTTTCAAAAATCGAGTAATGGCGATATAACCATGAGCCATGAAATGTTAGAACAAGAGTTAGTTCTTATATCTCAACCGGATAGGAAACAAGTAGGAACAGTAGACATCTAATCAACACTTCCCTCCCATCCCTGATGATTGAAAGGACCTGGCCAGATGTTGAGCAAAGAGATCGACGGATGAAGAGGGCACCCGAGACAACTATTCTGACGCTTCCATCGTCTCTACAACAGCCAATCCAGGATATGTGTATCTAGTATCGTCGGAAAATGATAGGCTATGCTTTCAATGTTATTTGACCAAAATTAATCAAAATTTTCCCAGTTTCCTTTAGAGTGTATTGTTCACATCTACTCAGTTTTGTAGTTTTCAGTGAGATTTCGGTCGAGATGAAAAAAAAAACCCAGCAAAGCGGCGTCAACCGCAAATGTTGAGCGTTTAACATACATTACCAAACTCACCTTAAAATTTTAACAGTTACATCAGCCGATGACCGAACAATCAAAGTGTCGCAATAATAATCGACTCACCCTGAATAAAACCGAGCGCAAGATTTAGTTCTAAACTAACTTTACACAAGCTGTTTAAATTTTTTTTTGGAAATTACTATAAAAATCTCAAATTGTACGCATTTTATGATCTCTACTCTATCGATCTGCTTGAAAGAAAAAAGAATGTTTGAGGTAATCAAATAGTTCTTAAACTACAACATTGCACTGAAAATTTATTTTTGTTAATGCTTCTAAATCAAAGGTAGAACTAACGAATCCATTCGTTTTCTTCTGCTACGAAACTGATTTGTAGTTTTTATGAAGATACTTTCGTAATTAATGGCACACGAGCAACTGTCACAAAAACGAAGCATTTGTTCACACGGAAAGTACATGCGTCCATTCTACTAAAACAATACAAAGAACAACGCACATTTTGCCATAAATTAAAAAGAAACGTCTTTCTAATGGTTGCATGAATGACTACCAGTTCTTCTTTATCGACTCAAAATGTAATTGCACATGGAGTTTTAATGCGATTTTTTAACGTTTCCGACATGAGATTTGATCCTGTATTTTCGGAAGGAGTGTGACTCGTGAGAAGATACTTGATTAATGAGGATGAAGTTATAACTGTAATTAGTGCTCTTATTTTTATTTTGGGTTAAATGAATTATTCCTGCCCATGCCAGCAGCAACGCCATGAAGCATGAGTACGATAAAAGAGGAACAGTGATTGGCTGGTCTTCGCGAAATCCATTTCGTGTATAACACAAAAAGGTTTAATGATAGCATTTCACCAGATAAAAAGCAATATGAATGTTTCATACATCACACGAGACATTTGTTCTGTGTACAAAATCCATGTTTACGAAACGTGTGAAAGCTTATTTACGAAAATAAGTTTTCAGTGTACATGAGATTACTTTTCTATAAATGTAACAGACGTTGTTAATCATTGATGTCACTAGTGTCTCATTACTATGGTATACACAGTCTACTTGATAATCAAAAATCAAATCAGACAGGAAACAATGGTGTTTCTGGTATGTTATATATTCTACATTTTGGATTTATCCGGAAGCTTTGTATCATGAACTAGGGTATGTGTCCCTTGACTCAGCCTATTATGCAACCAGCGATCACATTTTTCATTATAACTCATTAAGTTTTTAAGCTGTAAGCGAGATTCAACTAGTTATACACTTGCAAAGATAAGTATGATAAGACATTTGGTAGCATGTATCACTAAAAGTTACACAACTATTTTTATAATGCCATAAACTTCGAGGGATGTTGATTTAATGTCGGTCTATAAGCACCAAATTGGGTCTATTCGTAGATGTAACTTCGTCCCATTCGTTAGATTTATTAGCAAATGCAGTCTCTGCACGGTTTTTTTTTCTAATTTTATGAAATAAGGCATTGTAAGCTATACTGCATTTACTTAATACCACATTTCACAAAACAAACTAAAGTAAAACTGCCTCGAAACACTTATATGATGTACATATATGATTTATCAGTCATTCAATATTGAAAACATTATAATTCACTATACAATGATTTTGTCTTTTCGATTTGTGTTTGGATGAGCAACTTGAATATAAACAACCGCAAACTTCATGGATTTCACTCAGAAATTTTAGCTCAATAACAACCTTTTTTACTAGGTTACTGATACAACAGGCCATAGTTGGGAACATACAAAAAATATGTCCTCAACATTGGGTCTATGATTTTCTTGTAAAATCATTGTTATTTTAGCTATGTGAACAGTAAGTTTGTACCGTAACTATTTTCTGCACATGCAGACTGCATTACATGCTTTATCGATTCAATTAAGCCAAAATTAGATCACTCGAAATCGTGTAGATCATCTGTTCAGCATAACCAGTGAAATCATGATGCCCCAAAAGTTCAAGAAACCGAAAGTTACACGGAAGTGAACAACTATAAGATGATTAATATTGCCTCAATTGACTCGATTATATCATATCATGCCAGAGAAACATGATTTTGTTGATTATCGCTAAATTAATGATACATTTGGTACATAGGCCGAATGAAGTGAGTTTAGTAACATTACATCCCCTACCCTATATTCCTCACACAGTACATTTGATGCAATTTGAAAAATCTTAACCCTACACCAAATGAACGGGGTCAAACCGAATGTTACTCACATTCAACACAATTGGCGGAAAACTGTTAATCAAGGTTGCCTACTCGACTGGTGGTTTGACATTTACCACTGAGATTGAAATGCCGTGAATAATGTAGAAAACAATGCGGCATGATGCGCCTTACACAATGCCATCGTGAAGCATCCGTCAGTGGCTGTGAGATAATGATGAGCCCGAGACGATCGACTTGTGCTGCTGTTTGAAATGGCAATCGTCGCTGGTTGGACTTTTACGACTGCATAGATCGAGATTTATAATTTTGTTAGAGCATCTGCGGGGGGTAAAGATGTTCGTAAGCCATTAAATCGATCTACACCATACCGGCCGAGCGAAACACTCAGAGGAACATTGGCCGCAAGCGGTTGAATTCAGCTCATCACTAAATCCGATGACCACGGTGGACGAACGACACCGACGGCGATAGCCAAGCTCCTCTGCTAAGCAGCTAGAGAATCATAAATTGCTTTTCCCCACGGTTGATGGCTCTTCGGCCTACTCCGATCTGTAGACAAACAGAGCACCATCATCTCACCGGTCGTCGTCTAGGTGATGGTCGTTGTTTATTCGTTCGTTCCTAAATTCTAGCACAAGCTTGGGAAGACAGAAATTGACGGTGCAAAGTCGCGGCACTGTAATGACGACTTGTAATGGAAAGCGATCGACACCCGCTCCACCGCCGACCAACCTTACCAAGTAGGCACCATCGAGTGGTAAAAGGGAATATTTAATGCTCAGGCTTTTCGATGTTGTAACTCACGTTTGCTGGGATGAATATGGATGGATGGCTGTGGGACCTGGGAGTTCTATGGGAAAATAGTACGGCTGTTGAGATTGGCTGAAGGTTTTTCCGCTGGTAGAGCTCTTTGTTCGCTCTGGTTCTAATGCCTATTTGGTATTCATCTCGCGGAGAATCATGACGAGGGATATGCGGAGAATGTGATTATAAGCTTTTATGGTGAGTGGTGAGACGTTCAGAATGAGGTACAGATGAAAAAGCTGTTAAAGTGCCTGTTTTGGTTGATTAGCAGGCTTATGTATGTAAATCAAAATTGTAGCATGGTGTCTGTACCATCGAACAACAGGTGGATGATTCTTACTATAAATGGCTTTTTTTCTGTTCGAGTGGACATAATTTAAAAGCAACGGAAATTTTCCCAATAGAATAGACTTTTTAAGCTATGTCGCAGACTAAAGATTATCTCGTTGTCTTCACAATGTCGTAAACTTAGTGACCTATAGAAATAATTGTCAAACATGGCTGCTCGATGCAGAACCATAATTGTACACATTAAATAGAACTCTAAAATAGACAGATCTTAGGAAACGTTGTTCTCACGTCTACTGAAAGGTTTACGTGTGAAATAACTAAGATCTGTCCCCTCGAAACGGCGTGAGCCTAACAAAATATAAAATGACTCGTGCCCGCTGTCGCGGTGTGGATTTACCTGTCAACGACATTCAGTGAATTATCTCGGCATCGTAAATCCACTTCCAGCCTCGGTATCTCACTTCATTTTTCAAGATTAATGCAATTGAGGTGAACATTTTTATGCACGAATTCAAGCCACAAAAGCTAAAACTTCCATTTCGCACCGGTTGTCGTAGTTGCGCTGCCACTTTGCATGTTGCACTAATCAACATCACCACCGAACTTACACCGGAGGAAAATTGAATCCGGCATGGAAACTGACATAATCAGACCATTTCCTCCTGCCTGGCATTTCCATTCGTCACCACAAAACTCATGCAGACGTGGATTTGGCGAAAATGAGAGCACCGCAGATGAAATGCACGAAGGGGGGAGGGAGGCTGTTAGATAATGCATTTTGATATACATGCCGGGTAATTAGAGATCGTATTTCTAAAAGGTGCTGAAAAAAAAGCAATTTGAGCTCGTACTTTGTGGTGAGTGTGAAGTTAGAGTGCATAATATGCAAAACAGTTGATTTTGTTTTTGCCTCCTCCGTGGAAACTGTATCGTGCAGTCACGCAATGACGTGAGCGATAGGAAAATGGATTTCAAAATTTGTCACTCAGTACGTATTTGCCCGAGCTGTGTGTGTGTGTGCTCTGCTTTTTACGAGCTTGCTTGGATAGAATTGCAAACGAAGCTCTCGGTCGTAGACCCTCTGGGTGTGGGCTGGGAATATTAAATCTGTCCAGCAGGGCTTGCCGGTTGGAAGATTTTGTAATCAGATGTATAATCGTCACAACTAGGGCATATCTCCATGTTGCGGCAGTTTTTTGTTGGTCTGTGTTGGCAATTTGATGAATATTGACGCGTTTTTGCTCTGTTGGATGGTGCTTATCTAAAAAGTGTGCACATACTTATTAATTTGAATAATTGTATTCAACTAAATTGATTCGGAATTCCTACAGGATAATTTTCTTAATGTAAATGTATTAATAGTTACGTGTAGTTTATTTTTTCTTTATCATTGATTTTTGACCTGAGGATAGTTTCACTCAATATCTCTACGTACTCTTTGCTGATTCAATGCAGAACCTTTTGTTCTATTTGTTCTATGCTCTAGAGATTCCGAGATCTTTGTTAAAAAATGATACTACGCAGTGGAATAGCAAAAAAAGAATATGAAAATGCCAAAGGAAGTATTCAAAGCATGGAAATAGTAAATGACAATGCGGAGTGAAGTATTGATGTATTAATTAGAACATATAATTCGAGATCGTAGTGGGCTGTGCACAAAGCGAGACGCAACAAGTTTTCTACTGTCATTTTTGCACCGTTTAATTTTTCTTGTGCAATAAAGTTTTAACAAGTGAAAATTATACTTTGTTCAACTTGTTTTAAGCCGACGTTCAGTAGCAAATAGCTGGAGGAGCTGGGTTCTGCTCGTTGCTAGCTGCCTATTTGGGCTATTATACGTACGGATTCTATACGTTATCAAAAAGAATTCAGCTAAGTATCCTTTATATGTTTTAGACCCAATTAGTTTCATCTCCATAGAGTAAAATTTGAAGGTGAAAACACAGGACCTTAGCTCTGGGCTGCAGGAGTCCAGATGTCATCTCCCACATAGCATGATGTGAGGAGTGGTGTAGTTCGTCTCCACGCGGTGCACCTTGAAAACGTTAAGTTCCTCCTTAACGGACAAATAAGCCTTACGGTTAAACGAACTATAGAGGGTGCACTGGGGTCAATGTCAGTAAGACCCCAATTACGGAAACTGGCTGATTAACGGAATCACCTATGTCGCCTCCCTCAGTATTGTCGGGTGACACTTACGGGAAATGGCGAGGTTTTATGCGGCATAGGCTGTCTCCGTCCCACTAAAACCGTGGGATGCCTTCAGTACATTCCATTTCCACCTACCGGCTTTGCTAGCCGGGCGGGAACAGGCTCAGATACGCTTCCAAAAGTGTTGGTAGTCGATGAACAGCTGAATGCGATAATCGACTTTACGTCGTCTCACAATAACATTAGTAAGGACCTTAAACACAGCTTACTGCAGCTTCGTAGATCCGTTCAGGCGACATGTCGGGAGAAAGACGAGGTAGAGGCTAAGCTTCTAGCCGAACAAAGTGCCAGGGAAATGCCAACGCTAGTCCCTGCCGAAAAGACCAAGGAATGCACCTGCAAGTGCACGCAGACGGAAGCGAGAGATCTTGCCCCACCTACCGTGGTGGCAGGGACTTCGAAGCGTGCAAAGCAGTCGACGGGGGAAACCGCACCCGGTGGCTCATAGAAGCGGCTGGTATCTGGGGCCCAGAGACCTTCGCGAGCGTGGTGTCGGGACTGGCAGATCCAACTGCACGTCCTGCGGGGCGTGAAGTGAGTGACCCCGACACCAAGAGCGGCAAAAGAGGCAACGGCGGCAAAGGTATTAAGAGCGGTAAAAGTGCCGATAACGCCAACGCCACCTCGATGGCACGTGAAACCCCAAGGGCTAAGAGCGGCCCAAGTGACAAGGCCGGTCCCAGCAACGGACAGGATAACCGGAGAGGCACGAGTGACGACCCTTCTAGAGGTAGGGAAAACCCCTGGACCAAGGTCCGGAAAAAGGGAAACAGATCTCAAAAAGAAAAAGAGTGTAGAAGCCTAGCGTGAAAGCGTAACCGCGGTGAGGCCCTCATCGTTAAGACCGACGAGTCTAAGTACTCAGAGGTACTCAAGGCGATGCGCGAAGACGCTAAGCTTGCGGATCTAGGCGCCGACGTGCGGAGTATCCACCGCACTCGCACCGGTGAAATGATCCTCCAGCTCAAGAAGGATACTAAGCTGAAGGGTCCAGCGTATGAGAAGCTGGCCGAACAGGCTCTATGAGCGGGAGTGGAGGTATGCGCCTTGGCCACGTTAGTGACTCTCCAGTGCAAAAACCTGGATGAGATCACGGATGCCAGCGAAATATCCACGGCTATCATGACCCAGTGTGGGATAGAGGTTGCCACGACAGCCATACGGCTGCGAAAATTTCTACTTGGAACCCAAGTGGCAACAATTCGTCTGCCGGTTGCAGGCGCAGACTCTATCCTAAAAGTGGAGAAACTCAAAGTGGAGTGGTCGGTTTGCCCACTGAGTTTGCACCAACCACCAAAGGCTTGCTTCAAGTGCTTCGAGAGCGGGCACATGTCGTGGGAATGCAAAGGCCCCGATAAGAGCGAACTTTGTCGAAGGTGCGGAGCAAAAGGCCACAAAGTTCGGGACTCTAAGGAGCCCCCCAAATGCATGACGTGCTCTGGAAAACCAGATGACAAGCACGTCACGGGGGGTCCCATGTGCCCGGCCTACAAGGGTAGACCTAAAGTCAAACACAGTGCAGGTAACACAACTGAACCTAAACCACTGTGAGGTGGCCCAGCAACTGCTATGTCAGGCAGTTCGCGAGTCGGGAATGGATATTGCAATAATATCCTACCCATACCGTATCCCTGCCGTATGCTAACTGGCCGCAGTCCGCTGGTAGTAGCGGGTGACTTTAACGCCTGGGCGTTAGAATGGGGCAGTCGCCTGACCAACTCAAGGGGCCAGATTCTGCTGCAAGCCCTGGCCAAGCTCAACTTAGACCTGGCCAACGTAGGTACTAGTAGTACCTACCATAGAAATGGAGCGAAGTCGATTATCGACTTGACGTTCTGCAGCCTTGGGCTCTTGAACAACTGGAGGATGGAGGATGACTACACCCATAGCGACCACCTGGCGGTTCGCTATAGCATCACTTACAGAGCTAGGCAGCGCGCAGACGGAGGAGCACCCACTTTGTTCGTCTGCATATAGAGGACGTCGTACTTCGATAATGTAGTATTTGAAGAGGCGCTTGAGCGGGAACAGAGATTGACCGATACCCAAAATCCTCGTGGGGGTCTACTCGTATCAATTCTCACACGAGTGTGCGACGCAACCACGCCCAGAAAGGTCAAAGGTCAAAAGGTTAATGTACTACAGGTGAGACTCCATTAACGGCAGACTCGATTATCGAATGACTCGATTATCGAATGACTACAGATTATCTGTAGAGCCAAAACAAAATGAATCCATTCATTAGGATTATTGTTGTCTGACCCATATTTGATTTGGTGCAAGTCAAATATCCTGTCACATTTAAGGTGTGATGGACATTGGTTGACATAGCCCCTGATCCCAGTGAGGCTCGACTTGTTTTATAAAGTCTAATATCCTATAAGGATCGTTTTGCTAAATTTCAGGGGACGTAAACTAGGCCTTCCAGACTCCCATACATAGCGGCTTGATTTAATTACTCACCGTAAGGGAACGTCGTTGTTTTTTTTGTGATCCAGTCTTCTATTGTTTTAACATTTGAGTTTAACTTGAAATTCTTAGGGATCTTTAAATGTCCTACTAGATCACCATCTAAAATCTTGTTGAATTGTTTGAATTGCAGGGCACATTTCGCTGCTTGCTGCTTTACAAATTGATGTAATGATAACCCAAGTAACAATTTCAGTTCTATTCCAGCCGTATAGCACTCCTCCTGGCTTTGTTGATGAAACTACATTCAGAACTGTTTTGTCCACCAACACCTCCTCTATGCATCTTTAATGCCAAAATGTATACAAAGTGCATAGGCGCCAACTTAGAGGGGGCATGGACTTTTTGGCCCCCTCAATAATTTTCAGACGGGGCAAAGTATCATTTTGCCCCCCAATTATTTTCAAACTTTTCCCAGATTTTTATCTAGAAGAATAAATTTGTCCTGCACAGTTATCTTCACAATTAAATTTTAAGCCAACCGTCATTTCAAATTTGCACTGTGCGCAAAGATCCCTGTTTTTTTCAGTGGGTCTCTTTTCATTCATTTCATCGGCGTCAATTCATCAATCAACTGAAGCGGATGAATGGTAAGGTCTGAAAGGTGCACTTTTGCCTTCTTTCTTTTCTATACAATTCATGACGTCACCTTTGCTGATACAAGAGGATGCATTAATGACAGAAATGAGTGGTTCGCATTGCCAGGCCTGAATAAGCTGAGCTTCGTGAATGAAAAATGTAACATTTACTGTTTATTTTGAAACTGTCGAAACGGAACAAAAGTAAGTTTTGCTTGCGGATAAAAGTTGATACGGGTTTAATTAAAGTTGAATTTTAATTCATATCCATACTGATTCATCAAACGATTTACGAGTTTAAGCTTTCTATAAAAAGGTAAGCAATGAATGGTTTTTTTATAAAAGGGAACAATGCTTGAAAGCGCTTTTTTGTCAGAATTTTGCCGGGAAATTCTCTTATGAAGCTTGGCCACTACGCGTTTCTCAACTACAAAAGAGATATAGTTTTTATTGAATCTGGTTTTAAAAACTGGAAGAAAGGTAGCCGAATAATTTAAAATCCACGAGGGATCGTTCTGCCACAAGCGAGGCCGTTTTGAAGCTGCATTCGTTGAAAATTGAGTAAACGTCTGCGCTCAAATATCCGACCAGAAGAAAATGAAATGTTAGTGAACCGTGCCTGCCTAAAAAGTTGTTTTCTTCGATTCTGTACTTGGCTACAAGGTCTCGCTATTCGTGGTCATCATGATGACTCAAGCAACTTCTTAAATTTGTTAAACTGCGGGCTGAAGATTCGAACGAGTTGCAAATGTGGCTAAAACGAGAATCTTACACATGGTGTAGCCATGCCGTACAAAACGAAATGCTGGATCTTCTAAGCCATTCGCTACTTCGACGATTGATAGGCTGATGAAGCAAGCGGATTTTTTTGCGATTATTTGTGACGAAACGTCGGACATGAGCAGAAAAGAACAATTCTCTTTTGTTTAAGGATTGCTACTAATTCCCTCGAGGTTGAGGAGTTCTTCCTCGGTTTTTATGAAGCTGAGTCAATCTTCGTCGTCTTTGCATTCTATCATTAAGGATATCCTTATACGCTTTGATCTGCCCATCTCAAAATGTAGAGGCCAGGGCTATGATGGTGCAAATAATATGTCTGGCAAGAAAAGCGGAGTACAGACCAGAATCCTTTTCGATGAAAAACGAGCTATTTTTGTTCATTGTTTAGCTCATTCGTTAAATTTGTGGCTCAAGACGTGATCAAAACGATTCCTATCTGCAGGGATACATTGAATTTGATCAAAGATATGATTAACTTCGTAAGGGATTCGCCAAAAGGCTTGCCATTTTCCAGACATTGAAATCTGTTGATTCGACAAATCTGCGGCCACTGTGTCCAACGAGATGGACGGTGAAATACTTGTCGCTTTCATCTGTTCTGTCAAATTACTTAGCTTTGGTAGAATTTTTCACCTCTTTGGCTGAAAATGACGTTCTGATGCAGGCTCTAAGGCGTCTGGATTTTTGAGAATGCTAGAAAAATTCGAATTTTATTTCATCTTAAATGTAATGGTGAAAATTTTCGGATACGTTGATTCTGTGAATACAGCCCTTCAGAAAAATCCTTGCGACTAGAAGAAGCATACCGGATGATTGGTACCTTGAAAGCTAGCCTAAGCTTTTGTAAAAAGATTTTCGGGAGATTTGGGAAAATGTTACCGAAAACAGACCGGATGCAGTTGAATCGCCGAAATCTACCAAGGAAGAAAAGTTCCGAAGCGTTACGAAACCGATGTTCCAACTTTGACAGTATCAATTGAAGAGACCTACGAGAAGCAGTTCAAAGAAATTATAGACAATATCCTAGGATCGCTTACTTTCGCTTCGACACCGAAACATTTGCGTTTGTGTTGAAGTAGAACAATCCATACTGGGAGACGATACCAATAAAGACAAAATTATCAGTTTCTATGATAATGACCTTGATCCTGATCTTTGATGTTACAACGGGAGATGTTTTTAAAGATCGTCCAGGAAGCTTCTGAACCCGTTCAAAACATCTCCAGCATCGTCGATTACATAAAAATGAAGCGCATTTGATGGATATTTTGCCGGAGTTTGTAAAGTTCTTGAGAATCTTTCTCACAATTCCGGTAACGTCAGCTACTGCCGAAAGGTCGTTTTCCGGCCTCAGAAGGCTCAAACCTACTTACGATCGACTATGGGACAGCAAAGATTGAACTCTGTTTCGATATTAAATTTCCATAAGGACATGGCGAATGATCTTGATTTGGATACCATCATGAACGAGTTCATCAACAAAAATAACCATAGACAGCGCACGTTCTTCGTTAAAAGTGAGGTGTAATATATTAACTGGTTATTTTTTTTGAGTTGGCTATAATAAAACGTGAATAAAACTCTTGTTTTGATTTACTTATTATACCAAAGAACATCACCGCTGTTTTTTTATAAAGCTATTTCTCAACAATTTTTTTGAAATTTCAATCCACTTTTTCCCTGACATTTTGCCCTCCAATAATTTCATGAAGTTAGCGCGCCTGAAAGTGGCTCACTCTATAGACGGTTGTGAAAACAAATTAATAAAACCGTTCCAAGACCATAAAGATTTTGAAAATGTTGTAGTGAAAGATGTTATGGCCACTTGAGAACCATCATAAAACCGATTGGCCGCCATCAAGACCAGTATAGGGTCGAATGGCCACAGCTGTCAAAGTTCACGGCGATATCGTGGTTGGTTTTGGTTTTTCTGCTTTGTTCGATTCTCTGCTCTTCTGATTCATTCAACAGTAAATAATGGCTAAGAAAAAAGCTCAAGTGTTGCGGGAAATTATGTTTGATAGCAAAATATATAAAACAAAATGAGTTTTTTTTAAAGCGTATTATGCTCCAAATCACATGCGCATTTAATTTTATGGTGAATATCAGCACGATAAAAGCTGAAAGTTAATGCGCCTCGGAAATTATGCGAGTTAACAACAACAAAAACAAAATTGATAGAAATATATTCGATAAATTAATCAAGAAACTTCGGAAAATTGATAGAATTCAATAAGGTTATCTAAACGAATACCGAAATTTGTCTCAGATCTACAGTTCAATTGTATTATATTTAAAATTTGGTGTATTTTTTTTTCCACATTTAAACTATTTCATATATTTCAATATGGCGATTGCAAGAAATCACAGTTTTGCCAAATAGCCATCTTGTCTTAGCAAAGGCCACAGTAAAACTATCTCGTTGCTTGTTACCTTTCCTGTATGCCAATTAGCTGTTTAATGCATTTGCTGGAAGCACAATGGTTTTAAAATGCTTTTTCAACTGACCATAATAAGATTATATGAATGAGTTCAAAAACGGCAAATGAAAGCAGCATTTTATGAGTTTACAAACTCAAAATAAAACCTTTGTTAGGAGTGAAAGGAATTTTAGAAGTCAAGGTTAAGTCAAGTTAAGATCGTTGTAAAGAAGCTATGTAGGTTCTTTTAAACCTGACTAAAATTTGAAACCGATTGGCATCTCTTGCTGCTATAATAAAACCGAATTGATTTCTAGAGGCTTTCATTAAACCTTAGTAAAACTTAATAAAGCTGGATGGTTTTGGCAATGTTACTTGGGAATGGTAATGTAATGGAAGTCCCCATGTTTTACCCACTGCTTTAGTATATACCAATAGGGCATTTGTACCCTTAGTGGTAACCTGTCAAAATGGGAGTTGCAATTTAGTTTTTCATCTAGAGCAACACCAAGGTATTCAACTTCTTTCGCACACTAAACTTGAACTCCATTGAGAGTATGCTGTATAAATTTAGCTTTCTCTTTTTGGTAAAAGTTACTACATATAACAGTTTTGGAGGGGTTTACATTTAAGCCCTCTATTCAACACCATTTTACAGTTATATTGAGAGCAGTTTGTAACCGACTAGATATCGTGTCATCAAACCTCTCACGAGCTATTATACAGCTAAATCGTCAACAAAGCCAATCACCTCATACAATAGCTCTGCTGGTTTTTCAAGGAGTTCGTCTACTACTGTTGATCCTAATATATTATTTAAAAAGTAGCACATATGTCAGAGAAAAAAAAATAAGAAGCACCTGTTTTACATTCTGACTTGTACCCTTACCCTCAATGTTTATGTGTTTATGTATTTATCGATCAGTTCATTAATTTATTTACTTATTATCATAATTTCATTTCCTGGTTCATTTTTACTTCAAAAATACCTCAAGAACAAAAACTAGCAAAAACCAACCTAGTCTACTACTATAAAATAGAAACTGGCGCGAGATTGTACACACAACAACGGGCAAGGTTCTATATCATGGCGTAAAACTATCACTTGCAAGTCATGAGCTATCACTACATAAACAGTTTAGGTGTTCCTATGAGCTATCACATAGTTCTCTAGCATATACTTTACTATATACGGCACCTTAATTTTATAAATATCAACCTTGGACCCACTGTAAATTTCTATTGCACCTCACATATTCTGTATGCATTAGATAGCCGATCAAATTAGTCAGAAGCATTCGAACTACCCAAGTAAGCCAAGTATTTTTAAATTTTTGCTACCTCCTCACTGAGTCGGTTTCCAATGCATCTGATAGCACCGTTCGTAAATAGCAACCCGGAAAAATGTAACTCCCACCAGGGAAATATAAAAATCACCAATCGCCATCAAGCATGCATCACTGTCGGTTTTTCAATTTACCATCACCCCCACCTGACAAAAGTCGCTTATCACCTTTCCACTGCAGATCCAGTCATCTAGTCTGGCAACCAACTTACCCAGGTGTTTGAACCGAGTGAATTTTCACTTACTTTTCATTTTGATCCGGGCTTGATTCGAGCTCCGGTCTGGGCTGTGGTATTAAGCTAGAAAGCTGTACCAAAAAACAGAAAAAAACCGGCTCTCATCATCCAACAGAGCCGCAGCCGGAGCAGCAGCAACACAAACGGTCAATCCGGTTAGCGTTGTAGTCGCTCGAATTCAGTCCGTATTTGCAATAGGTGTGTCATGTATGTGGCTGCTGTGACTTCACCAGCAAGTACACCGATGACGAAGCCGGCCATCTCCGACAAGATGCGAAGCGAGCGGCTCAAATTCGTTTTTGCTCAGTCCAAACTCAGTCCAGTGATGTTTGGTCCAGCGATTTGCTCTGTTTGCCGACCAGACCGTATTCCTCCCGCTTGCTACCCACTCACACAGGTCTTTCAAGGTCTTTGGCCGTCTATTTGTCCGAGCCGGGGATTTACCATTATCGTCTGCGAGCATGCCTCTACAGTGTAGTTGAATAAGTAAATCGAATAAAAAAGCAGATCGCAAATAACCGGTTCAAATTTGCACCTCCTTTCTCCGTAGTCAATGTTTTCCAGTCAGTCCCTTGTTGGGGTGCAGGCGAAGGAGCAAAACTATACCATTCAGTGACACGCGAATGGGGGAAACTTTCTCTTTTGCACGACGCGTCGCGACGCAACGCAATGACACGTTCGACTTGTTGTCGCACAGTTTACTTACAATGCGATGATGTGTTTGCGAATGCAAATGGTTGTTTGATAAGTTTTGCATCGCTCGTTATTCAGCGCCTCGTAATTGCCAGTTTGAGTTTTACTGCAGAAGTTGTGTCAACGGTTCGAATGTGTACTACGAATCACTTTGTGCACTTTGCTCACTTTGCGCTCGTAGGACTTTTCTGGTAGAGCGCGTATGGGAACGCGTCAACAACTATTTGATCTGAATAAGAGAAACTTTCAATATTTTGGGTCAATTAGCAAAGTGACTCAAGGAGGCAAAATAAAACGGCGTCAGAGAAACTCTTTGCGGAGCTGATCTTTGCCGACGATTTCCTGCCGATTCAAATATATATGACGATTGTGGATTATAAGTTTGTCATACATTAAGAAATGTTCATGCAAGTTCGTTGAAATTGATTAAATCATGGTGAAGGTCACTAGGGCCGCTTCATAAACCACGTAGACACATTTTTGAAAATCTCAAACCCTCCACTCCTCCACGTAGACTTTTTCCATACAATTTTATGAAATTCTGCATGGAGCGTAGACTTTGGTAAAAAACCCTTCCCTCCCTAAAAAAAGTCTACGTGGTTTATGAATAGCTCCCTTATGATCTAAAACTGGCTGCCATCGTGGCTGTTTTACAATAGCACTTTGAACGTTTCGAGGTATCATGATCGCATTAAAAAAAGCGACAATTGATGGTAAAATAGAATGGAGAAAGATATTTTAACAAACCAAACTGAAAAAACAAATTAAAAACCTTAACATAAATACTTCAACTCCCTGTCACGCCGCCTTGCGGTAGTAAGCCGAAACTTTGATCATAGGTGAAACAAAGAAGCTTGAAGGCATATTCTTTAGTTCCTTGGCCGCTTTTTTGATCAAATCATCCGTCGTTTTGGCCCCGAAATTATTTGAATATACTATCCTCTTCAAATTGGCCCAGAACATCTCGATTGGGCGGAGCTGAAGCATGTTGGGAGGGTTGGCATTCTTCCGCACGTTCTGCTTTGCCGGGAAGATCTCCTTTATCACAATCATCAGCCTTTGTTTTTGGGTTTCCGCTTGGTTCTCCGATACGGCTGGCTTGGACTGACGCTATCGCATGCGGATTGCTCAAATACTTCTTGACGGACGGAAAGAAGTGGCCACCTTGTCTTCCGTCTTCCGCTTGAGCTTCTGTTGAATCCTCCAATCGCCTAAAACGGTCGAGCGGCCGAAACTATGCTTCCGCTCGATGGACTCTCAATTTTCCATAAGTATCAGAATTTTGGAGATGTTTTCGCGATTGTATCCGGCTGACACGAAGTGGGTTGCGGTGGCCGACGTTTTCAGGCCCGGATAGAGCAGGCGGTACGAGCGGTAGTTCGAAGTTGTTTCACTGTCCTCGCCATAGCTGCCGTAAAACAAAGTGATGAAACTCTCAAATTTTCACAGTATTAGGGCAATTAGTATATACTGACTACTGATCGGTGGAACCAACCAGGTGGCAGAGTAATTGCATGAAATATCCGAACATTAGGCTTTGTGCACAAATTACGTAACGCATGAAGGGGGAGAGGGGGTTGAGCAACCGTTACTTATTGTGACATATGGGGAGGGGTGTTTGTAAAATCGTTACGTAACAAAATAACCAATTTGAAAAATAAATCAAAAGTGAATAACCAATTGAAAATAGATAAAATTTCCTGTGTACCAAGCAAAGTAGCAAGTAGCAAAGGGTTACTAGTTAAGAACTATACTTAATTTTTTGCGAAACCCCATTTTCAATGAGTAAAATGAAAGCGTTAAATCCATATTTTGAAGGAAAAATATCAAAACTGAGCCAAAGCTTTGTTTTTGTATTATTAATCAAGTTTGCCATGGCTGGAACACTGCACTAAATATCGCCATAGTTTCTAATTTTGGTTCCTTTGATGGCCAATCGCATGTATTCCTTATGGGAGTGGCTATAATAGAAACACATTTATGGCCAAATGGTAAGAAAGCTGAAATTTTAAGGAAAATGGAATTCTTTCTTTTGATTTCAGACCAAATTCTAAAGCTTTGATAAATGGAGACGTACTATTTAAATGTGTTCTTCTAAACGAAGGGTATCTGATATGACGATTTGTGTCACTAATTGGCACAATTGTCCATAAACGAGTACATCTACATGCCGAGAAATGTATTGTTCTGTGTAAATTCCACAAATTTTATTGTTGACTCACGGCTTACCCATAATTTTCATTTATTCAAACAATACCGATTTTATGTTTGAACCAACAATAAATTCTGTTGTTTCTTAAAGCGCTGTAAAGAAGGCTTCGATTGAAAACAAAAAGCACTTATGGTTGAATCGAAAAATAAGATTTTTGGAAACGATGTACCTTTGCATTGATTCGACCAAAGCGGTTGAATTGAAAAAAATAAATAGTTATTCATATTAGAACCATTGAAATAATTAGAAATTATGTTAAATTTGTTGTTGATTGTTGAATCTACAAAAATATTTTGATGAATCAATTTCTGTTTTTTCTGAATTTCTGAATTTCTGTTGGAAATCATAATTGATTAACAATATTGGATTCGATAAGAAATTTCGTTTGTGATGATATATCATTGCATTATACTAAAACAATGTGTGGTTTGATTTTATACTCAAAAAATGTTGATTCTAATCATTGCGTTCAATCAGCCAATATTCCTCTGCGTGTAGCTTACATCAAATGCACTTGTTACTGCCCTTTTGTTCTATGTTTTTGCCGTCATGAATAAGTCGTACACAGCCCTTATTCATGAATTGCACGGATCAAAAGGAAAACTCTGATTAATATATTAAAAAATAATAATAATTAAATTATAAAAATTTCAATAGGTTAATATTATGCATTGCATAAGATACTGTTGCAATCTCTTAACTAAATATAAGTGATATGAATAAAACTTTGAACTTTTTTGGTGATACATTAAATAATTGAAAGACATTTGAGTAAACTTGTTGAACTAATATTTGTAACAGTTTTAAAACGTCCAGTACCCTGAATAAATACAGTACAATGAGGGCAATGTTTTTCGTAATCTTTATAATAGCTTTAAGTTACTTAAACGAAATTAATTGACTGATGTTTGCAATCTTTACAAATTTCAAGTTACCCAAATGATAATTAAACATAAAACAACAATAACAGATTTTGTGAAAATTTTATCATAATTGAGAAATAAGGGGAAGGGGATCCGTGAGCGTTACGTAATTATAGGGGGGGAGTCTGGTCACGTGTTACTTATTGTTACATAGGGGGGAGAGGGGGTCCAAAATCCCGTTTTTTTGCGTTACGTAATTTGTGCACAAAGCCTTAAGTCGTTATTTTTAAAGCACACAATAAATCCAAAAAAAAAAGTGTAATGATTGCATGTTCAAACTTCAATTATATGTATGCTGCAACAGCAGTTTAAATGTAGATGAAGTTTTGTAAGTGAAATCTTTAAAGTTTGTAGGATTTGTGCCGCAAACATTCAAATGGTGCGGTACAAATCAGCCATGATAGTGGCTATTTATGGATTCTAGCAACATTCACTCGCATAACCTTAGTACATGGATGAAGAATTCGTAAAATAAATTTGTGAGTAATTTTTTTCTAAAAATGTTATATTTCTTTACCATTTTCCAAAATGCTTCCACACCCTGACGAACGGGCTTAGGGCCTGTTTGTAAACCACGTAGTCTTATTTTTGAACATCTCACGCCCCCCCCCTTCCCTTCGTAGACCTTCCTCCATACAATTTCTTAAATTTTTGTATGGAGCGTAGACTTTTGCCAACCCCCCCCCCCTCCCCCCAGAAAAGTCTACGTGGTTTATGAATAGCCCCTTATGACTGTGAGCCGGAACCGTAGACTAGAATTATGTTGGGATACACAAATAAGAAGAAACATTGAATTATCTGCGCTATTAAATGCAAATAAAGGGAATGCAGGGAAAGGATGCAAGGGAAGGGATTTGTCAGAAAATAATCGGTTATTGCATGTTAATTTAAACTAGAAAACGCCTGAATCTAGCCTGTCATATGGAAGATTGCAAACATTGTTGTATGGCGCATAAAAGATTGCAAACAATTTCGCTTCGTTTTGAAATTAAACGAGAGGAAATGTTACGGGCTAGTTTAAATTAGTTTTTTTCTGTGTATTATTCAGTTTCTTGTTTGCTTTTGTAATCAGCTGCATCTCAAATTTGGCCGAAACATATTTTGAATAAATTTTGCGTTCGATGTTGGCCTAGAAATTTCCGATTGGCTGCACGCTGGGAAACGTTCGATGGGTTCCATTCTCCTGTACCATACTGATGTTCAGACGGTCATCTTCTCCAGCATGGTGCTTCCGTCTGAAGACTGCCTGTTCTGGAAGGCAGTTGGTACTGTAATATGTCATTGTCGTAGAATATGTCTCATTGTCCATTGCCACTGTCACATCGTGCTTAACTGTGAAAATCTCTTTGACCATTGCACAATGGTCTAGAATGCGAGTTTAGTTTTTTTTTCCGTCGGCCTATTTCCTCACATGGTGACAATCACCGAATGCGAGTTTAGTTGGAGGGATACATTTTCTTCCTAAGTTTGCAGTTTGGGAGCAAAATTGTCTTCTTCAAAGTTATTTTTAATAACAAGGCGCTTCTGTTGGTTTGAATGAAAACTAGGGTGGTCCTTATTTTAAGAGAAAACGAAATTCTAACTTTTTTGTTTGCAGAAACAAAGGCATACATCCATCGGAAAATTTATAGATAAATAATTTTAATTTTAAGCAACTATATCAAATATGACCGAATTAGAGAATTTTTTCTTAGTAGCTTAGGGTGACCCTTTAAAAACCAGTTATTTTGCTGTAACATTTTTAATTCAATTTTTTTAGCAGTCAACTTTGCTAGAATTGATTCTAGAACAATAAAAGTGTATACCAGAAGGATAGCAACCCTTTTTGCTTCTTTACGGAACTGTCTTCTACATGGAATGTTGTCTTCAAATGATTTTTTTGACGTATAAACCCCTCACTATATCGCTAACCGTTAGCGAGTAATTGACGGTTTAAAGATATGATATGAAATAATGAAAATAAAAGGATATCTATGCTGTTGAGAAATATTTTTTTTTTAATTGCCCCAACTAGAAAAACAAACCTTTGAAAAAAACCAATTTTGTTTACTAAAGCCATAATAACTTTTGATCGACATACGATAGAGACAATTTCAGCACACCAAAAGTTGTAACTGTTATTGTTCTAGTATTAATAAGATGACAACTTTGCTGAAAAATTTTAAATAAAAAAGTTACAGCAAAATAACTAGTTTTTATTGGGACACCCTAAGCTACATAGGAAGAATGCTCTAATTCGGTCATATAAAAAGGTACAGAACAATTTATTGTATAAAAGTTGCGTAAAATGATTTAATCTACAACTTTTCTGTGCCGGCGTCGGTGGTGTAGTGGCAAGCGTGACTGCTACTTGGCACCCCAGTGGGTCTGGGTTCAATCCCAGTCGACGTCGGTGGTTTTTCTGAGGCTAAAAAATCTGGTCACGTCTCCCTTCGAAAGGAAAGTAAAACCGTTGGTCCCGGCTTATAGTCATGAGTCGTAAGGTAGGGTCCAGGTGGTGGAGTCGTCTCCCTGGCGTCGGTGATTGTCAGCATGTGAGGAAATAGGCCAACGGTAAATAAATAAATAATTTTTAAAAAAAATACAACTTTTCTGATATATGTTTGCCTTTATTTCTGCAAATAAAAAAGTTAGAATTTCGTTTTCTCTGAAAATAAAGACCACCCTAGTTTTATTTCAAACCAACAGAAGCGCTTTGTTATTAAAAATAACTTTGTAGAAGACAAAGACTCCAACTAAATTCTCATTCGGGCAGCGAACCTAGTGGTGTGGCCAAAACCTCTAGCGCCACGTATATGTTTCCTATAGGTTTGCAGTCTTTGGGAAAGTTGTTCAGTTGAAAAGCGCCAGGTTTTGACAAGTTCCTATTTCCTCTGCATATGTGGCGCTCCTTCATATTTTGAAAGGAGCGTCCTAGAAGGATGGTTTTTCGACAAAATTGTTGATTAGATTATGTTGAGAAACGTTGTCCAAGGAGTTAAAGACCTATCTTACACAGAAAAACTTAATATTGACCAACTTTTAAAATATATCACAAAAATTCGTTTTCACTATTTTTTGGCAAACAAAGATCTGCAATATAAAATGTTAACTGCGCAACAATGTCGGAATGCTGCATCTTGTTCAATACCTTTTCTCATGCATGATGTCCAACATTTGATAGCTTTGTAATATGAAATCGATGATATTAATTCCAAAAACATACCTCTAACTTTAGAGACTTCATCTCCAAACTTAATTGCTTAAGCAAGCCATTTTTCATTTATTGTTTATTTTTTCAATGTAGCCACTAGTAACCCAACGTTTTGAAACGAGAGCATAACTTTTTTGTGCACGTGACTTTATACGTGAAGCGGTACGAAATTCGCTGTCATCGAGGTTCATCTTCAACTTTAAAGGGCGATACGGTCAAAATTAGTTCAATATCAACTTGACGTATTTCTTTCAATTTTGCATTTAAAAAACCTGAACACCCCTCATTTTGAAGGTGTGTGTGTGTAGAATGTTGCTCTTATTTTGATTTTGGAATTCACTCTTCAGTTGTCAAAATGCCGTCCAAGCAAGAAGAGCAGCGTATCAAAATTTTGCTCGCGCATCGCGAAAATCCGAGCTACTCGCACGCAAAGTTGGCAAAATCGCTAAAAGTTGCCAAATCAACCGTTACAAATGTAATTAAAGTGTTTGGGGAACGTTTGTCGACAGCCAGGAAGTCTGGATCGGGGGGAAATCGAAAACCGGAAGCCGCTGAGACGACAAAGAGAGTTGCCGGTAGTTTCAAGCGAAACCCTAACCTATCTCTCCGAAATGCCGCAAATAAGCTGGGTGTATCGTCTACAACCGTGCATCGAGCCAAAACACGAGCCGGACTATCGACTTACAAGAAGGTAGTGACTTCAAATCGCGATGATAAACAAAATACGACGGCCAAAGCGCGATCCCGGAGGCTGTACACGACGATGCTGACGAAGTTTGACTGCGTGGTAATGGACGACGAAACCTACGTCAAAGCCGACTACAAGCAGCTTCCGGGACAGGAGTTTTATACGGCAAAAGGAAGGGGAAAGGTAGCAGATATTTTCAAGCACACGAAACTGTCAAAGTTCGCAAAGAAATATCGGGTTTGGCAAGCCATCTGTACCTGTGGCTTGAAAAGCAGCATTTTCATAGCATCCGGGACCTTGAACCAAGAAATTTACGTGAAAGAGTGTTTGAATAAACGTCTGCTGCCTTTCCTGAAGAAACACGGTTGTTCCGTACTGTTTTGGCCGGATTTGGCATCTTGCCATTACGGTAAAAAGGCCATGGAGTGGTACGCCGCCAACAACGTGCAGGTGGTTCCCAAGGACAAGAACCCTCCCAACACGCCAGAGCTCCGCCCAATTGAGAAATACTGGGCTATTGTCAAGCGGAACCTAAAGAAGACCAAAAAAACTGCTAAGGACGAGCAGCAGTTCAAGGCAAACTGGCTTTCTGCGGCGAAGAAGGTGGACAAGGTGGCTGTACAAAATCTGATGGCAGGGGTCAAGCGTAAGGCCCGGCAATTCGGATTTGGAAAAGCGGAAGCCTAACTGAATATTTTTCCTGAATTTTATACTAATTGAACTTGAAAAAGAAATTTAATTTGATTTTTAAATAAACGATTTCACCGATTTACTACGCGTTTTCCTTGACTAAATTTGTACCGTATCACCCTTTACACTTTCAAAAATATGGTTTATAACGCTCAACTCCCGGATTTTTTTTATTGGGCAATTCAAAAAACCGGAAACGCGTTACTCTATACATTTCTCCGACAACTTGAAGGATTAAACAAGTTTTGTTTCTCATGTTGGCAGCGGGAATCTCACGGTGAAGTGAAGTTAATCAAAAATGTGAGATATTCTATTCTTTTTACTTTTCTGAGCAAAACCACATGTTAACTTCATGCAATGATACATACAGATGAGTTGCTAATTAAAGGGTTTAATAGTGGGATTCCATCCTGTTACACAACGCACACTGGTTCTGCTGTTCACACGGTTTCAAAAGTCAAGATTCAAAAATAAACCAAATATATTAAAATGATATTTTACAAAAGTACTGCTGTTCTTTGTTGAAGACTACATGCTTTCAAATATCCAACCACGTTTACACTAAGCTCTCCCAAAATTTTGCTGCTACTTTTAGCTATATTTTGAGTAATTGTCATATGAAAACACGTCCATTTTTCAACATTATTGTAAGTGAATTTGTATTCATGTATGATATGTTGATCTTCATTTACCAAAAAATAATGAAAACGACTTCAGGCGATATTTTTAAAAGTTGGCCAACATTAAATTTTCTGTGTAAGATAGGTGTTTAACGTCTTCGACAATATTTCTCAAGATAATCTAATAAATAACTTTGCCGAAAAAAACATCCTTTTAGGACGCTCCGCTGAAAAGATAGAATCAAGCGCCACCTATGCAGAGGAAATATGAATTTATCAAAACAGTCAAAAGATGGCGCTTTTTCAACTGAACAACTTTTTCAAAGACTGCAAACCTGTTGCAAGCATACACGCGGTGCTAGACGTTTTGGCCACACCACTGGGTTCGCTGCCCCACTGTGAGCCGCTACTTCGAGCCGCTACTTCGAGGTACTTGTTGACAGTTCGCCGGTTGCATCGAACTCTCAGCTCAAGGCACAGAAGGTTCTCCTCTTTCCCCACGTTTTCGAGTTTCATCTTTTGCTGCGCTTTTCAGTCGTGCAGGTCGAATGGCCGAATCCACGCTTCCTCTCAATTTTTTCTCACATCCAGTCTTGCTCCTTTACCTTCAACAAAAAAAATGTATGAAATTGAAGGTCCATACAAAAACGCGAGAAGAAGTGGAGTATAAAATGTAATTTTCGTGTGTGACATAATTAATGGATGTTCCTAATAAGTTCATAAGTTCTTCTGGTTGTTGCTTTTCGTGATTCCTTGCACCAGGAGGTACCAGCCATTTTTGGCCAAATCACGAATCGAAATCTGATCAGTTCCGAAAGAAGAGGCTGAGGCCTTCCGATCTAATTTTACGTCAGCTGGATTTGGTTTTCTTGCTCTTCTTTGTAGCTCATCAAACGAGAAGTGTTCCCCGTACTTGTTGATGATAGAATATATAGCATGAAAGAAAACATTTAATTTTCTGCGTTATCTAATGCACATAGAGAAAGATTTAAGCAACAATTATTGAAATAATCTCCTTGTTTTCCGCTTACTTTGGCTTTGCATTATTTCATTATTTTGGTCTGTGTATAGTTATTGTAATTTGTCAGATATTAGTTGCATTGTAATATGTTATTTATGTATTTTTATTCTTCTAACACATATGACATAGAATATATGCTGGATTGGGAAGGAGCATCTGGGTATCATTCGACCTGAAATTGGACGATGGAGTGGCGTTACAACTGGAGTCTAAGAGAGAATGAATAGTATCATTTTCATTATCCGCCCAATTTGATGTTGGTGCTGCATCTTCTACTCCAACAATTTCGCGCCCTCTTTGACGAGCTATCAAATTGAAAGCTTGATAAGTACACCAAGGTTTTTTTGAACGGCTTTTAATGCATGGATTCCGGAATTGACTCGTTTTTTTAGCACGTTTTTTTCCAAACCGTGTAAAAAAAAAGTGCTAATTCCGAAATCCGCTTGAAAAAAGCAGTATAAACTCCAGAATCGGTGTAAAAAAACCGTGCAAGTTCCGAAATCCGTGTAAAAATAAACTGCGATCTTTTGCAATGAAAAACGTGAGACAGAATAAGTTGAAAATGCTCTATTTTGCATGCTTACTGGCGCCAGGAACTAGCGGTGAAATTCCGAATAGAACGGTCCATCTGTGGAATGCCCTTAACCTTCTGAACATCTTTGCCGACGACTAGAACTTTCCATCTTATCATAATTACGAAGTAGAACAAGTTGAAAATGCTAAATTTTGCATGCTCACTAGCAGCACGTAGCGGTAAATTTCTTAATGAACCGATCCATCTCTTTGAATGCCCTTGACTGTTTAAACAACTTTGCTCAAGACCGCACCTTTACAGATATTAAGGCTCTCGAGATATGCCATCATGAATGTACCTGTATTACCCCAATTATGAAATGTTCAAAAAATCAAATCTATTGACCTGATACAGTTGAGTAGTAGCAATAATGGATGGCGGGAATTGATTTGCTGACAAAGTACTGCATAACCCTAGTTTTAACGAGTACCTAACAGCATATTAAGTTATGCTCTGGTTCTCAGTATCTCAGTAAATCCCATTATGTTCTGAGATATCTTAAATTATTGAATATGAATTTGGTATAATAGATTGTTTGATCATATAGATTTAATTGGATTCATTGTATCATGATTTAATTAATTTATTTTTTCCTCCTTCCTGTATTTATTATGATTATTTTCATCTTTTTCGATGATTTTAATTTCCATGCTGGAGTGAGCGTCTCAGAGATGTTTTCATTAGTTCGAAAATCAAAATACTCTTCAATCTAGTTCGAACTTTGAATCCAAAAATAGGGAACATAAAATTTCCTACACAGCCCATCGAACTACTAGAATCATCACCTAGGAATTGAACCTCCTTTTGCTAGCTCATCGAAAACACCATTAACTAACCGTTTATTAAACGCCTTTCATTAGCATTCTCGTACTATGCTGTAGGCAAACAGTTTTCGGCTATCCACAGACCCGCCGACGATTGCTGGCAAGCCCCTGCAAACACAGTCCTCCCCAGGGCCATTGTCCAACCTGATCAACCACCTTCCATCTTCCCTTCCGCAAATTTCATCCCCCCTCACATTTGCCCACTCCAAATCTGAGTGACCGAACGACGCAGGGGTACACACATCTGCGAGAACGAGAAACCGGTTTCGGATCTAGCGGCGCATTGCCCGGTTGTTTACGGTTTTACTCTGAGTGGTGTTCTTTACTTTCCACCTTTCTTTGTCCCCATAATATAATCATCATCATCATCATCATCACCGGCAATAGCAGCAGCATCAACAACAATAACAATAGCAACATCAACATCGTTATGCGATGTGTTATGCCGGCTTGCTTTCCTACCGCATTCTTTTCTGGAAGATTTTTCGATTTCTTCCATCTTCACGCGAGAGAGAGAGAGAGAGAGAGAGAGAGAGATCTTCGTTATGTTGCTGTGTTTGTGTGTGTCGTATTGTTTGCTTCTGCTCGTTTTCTTTCTTTTCGTTCTAAGTTCAACTTCTGGATGAAGTGGAGACATTCTTGTGCCTTTGCGATATTGTCCATGAGGAGGATCGGCTCGTGGTTTGCCCTTTCGTGTTTTCAACCCCGTCACTCTAGCTGTTGTTGAAGGTTCTTAAACTTTTGTTCTGTTATGAATAAGTCACGCCAAACTATTCAACGGGACTAATAGTCTTTTGATTGAATTTATTCGTACTTCGTCAACCAACCTGTTGGGCTCAAAACTGTTTCGACGGATTCGAATCACAAATACTTCAAACAGCTTCTCTCAAACCGCTTTCGAAGCAATCCAGAAGAGAGCTTTATGTTGGAGGAAGATTATTTCAATTAACCGTTGTGTTAATTTCTTATTCGTAATATTCTGTCAACGGATGTCTCCCCTTCATTGGTAGTAAATATTTATTTCCAATGTCGGGAAAATCAGAAAATTTCGATTTTTATTACAATTATCACTTATCCGGTGAAAGGGCTTCAAATGGTGAGTTGACAACTTGGCAGGAGGGTGCGACCGACCTCTGGTCCTCACAAGTTCCTACCTCACGCCTCCACGAGTCAAATGATCACAAAAGACTGCCAGCTGAAACATGGAGACGCTGGTTGGCGTAGCCTGGGCAATGTTGTCAATCCGACAATAGCGAAGTGAGGGGGTGCGACCGGTACATCATATCATAATTTTCCATTCTCATATCTTTCAGGTCTTCCAGGTCGTCAGGTATTACAACATAATTTAAAATTTAAAATTCTTTTTTTTCATGGCGGTCATACATTGCCTAAATTTTCTGGTTCATAATGGATGCGCAAGTTTGTCTACAATTGCAACAAAACAGCAGTCGGCACACATGTAATTTTCAATTCATATTACAATATACCCTCACTATATATTTTATCTTATAGGACATTGTTTATTCATAGCCTAATTCTGTATATTTCATTACATGTATTACGCCAGAAAGGTAAATTTCTCTCAGGTACCATACAGTTTAGGAGAGGAGGTCTTGCGGTTATAGGATGATCATCTTCTGGTAGAAGCATCAGTAAGAATGGGGATCAATTTTCAGCTGTATCTAGCACCGTCGGAGTGGCCTTCTCGAAAGTAGCAATGGATGTATATATAGATGTGTAGATACTAGTATGTGTTATTATATGATGCATGTTTTTACAAGCTCTAGCATATTTTCATTAATAGAAATGTTGACGACTCTCTCGACCACTCAACCTTTAATTCCTTCATTATATTTTCCATTAAATGGCGTAATATGACCTTAACATTTCAGTACACGATCATCAACTACTATTTGAGCGGTTCAGAGGAACACAGCTGTTCATCATTATTAATTGCATATCATAAATATAATATTATGGAAGAAGTAATAAAATAATTAATAAAATTTTAATTGCTTCAGTTTGGTGATCCGGCCGGTATAATTATTTTATTACATTATATCAAATAATAATCAAAATTAATAAATGCTCTTCATTCCAGAAGGTTATATATCTATATGTCATGATTAAATACGTAATAATATAATATTATGGTTTTATATACAATTGAATGCTTTATTGATATTTATACCTCAATGAATAACAAGATGACCTTCACATTCCAGAGATACAGTCACCCATCAGTGATACAAAGTGGTACGAAGCTGCATATTATTATTACTGCCTTAATATTTATTATTTCAGCAGGTTAATTAATTTAGTTTAACATGGTTATCATAGGCTCGTGAACTCCAACTATTACATAATTTAACTAAATATCCTTATATAATTTTTGCTCTACTATATAATCATATATAACATATTATTATTACATTACATCTATATTTATATAAATATAATAAATACTGGGTTGGGAGGGAGCACCAGGGTATCATTCAAGCTGAAACTGGACGATGGTTTGATTGACTGCCTGAGTCTAGGAGGGAACAAACAGTATCATTTCTTATCCTACCGATTCGAGTGTGGTGCTGCGAGTTCTACTCCAACAGTTTCAGGGAGAGTGACGCGCCCTTCTTAACAAGCCATCCTGTAGAAAGCTTAATGAGTATTGCGAATTGTGTTATCTCGATTTGTTGGATCATATCGTTGGAAGGAGATTCTTAATTTCCCGTGGATTTCGTGTAAGTGTCTCTGCTTACGGGTCCACCCCTCCGTTTTTGGCCCTTCATACAGCGATAGTGCGAATTCAGATCGGTGGCCCAATTTGATCTTGCTGTTAAGTGGAGCTGCATCCAAGCCAAGGGCTAGAGGGGATGGTGGCTACCATACATACATACACATACATTATCACTTATCCGGTGAAAGAACCACGACACGAACACCTGACGGGACCTTTATGCTCATGTTTCAGTATCGACGGTTTTGTAGGAAATATTGTATAGAATTCTGTAAGTCCTATACATTTTCTAATAGTTTCGTACCAGCTCCATATTGACGTATAGTGGTCGCCACCTGGTTGTGAGTGTTGGAAGAAGCTCGAATGGTTATTTGTTAAATGCTGTCGCTCATTAGCAACGCAGAGTTAGCTTCGAGAAAGCTAATTGCAACGCAACGGTGGCCGGCTGTTGATATCATTCCTATTAAATCGGCTGAGTCACTTTCTCTTGCTGTTAATCCCAGGAGTAGCAAATCTTAATTGAGTTGATACTTAGTCTTTGCCTGGAAGTCGGTCATCACAAGTATACTCTACGTACATAATCCACACTGTTGATTGTAATGCTTCTGGGAATCATTCCTCCAAACGTAAAGTGTTCTATATTGCGAGCTTCCGGTTTGTGCACGAGAAGTTTGTGGCAGACTAACGCGGTCCACATAGAACCGTTCTGGTTGTTTTGTGGCTCATCTCCGTTCCTTGTTTGATTGAATTAAATAAGTGAGCGTTCGCCCGCAAAATTGTACGTCTCGGTGGAATCTCGAGTCTACTCGAAGTCGAGACGACCAATAAACGACATGTACGTGGTCGAAGAAACTATCTCAAAATTAAACCGAGGTTGTTTGTGCATTTCGGTAGCTTATTAATTGAGTAAACAAATACTGCCTCCCAGCGCAAGAGTATTGTTAATCATTTAACTTTATTATCTACATCACAAATCTATCATACAACTATTGACACCGTCTTCAACTACAGCTTTACTTACTGGAATACACTAACATTACACGCCATTAGACCATCCAACTTTATTAAATTTTATCAGACTTTATGAAAGCCACTATAAATCAGTTTGGTTTTATAAAATCAGTAAAAGGGGCCAATATGTTTCAAATTTTAGTCAGGTTTCATCTCATACATAGCTTTTTTAAAACGATCTTAAACCTTTGTCTTTAAAAGTCCTTTACACCTATCAAAGGTTTATTTTGACAATATGAACTCGTAAAATGCTGTTTGAAGTTCCGTTTTAGGACTCATTCAAATTATCTTATTATGGTCCGTTGAAAAAGCATTTTTAAACCATTTTGGCCTCAGTGAATGCATTAAACAGCAAATTGACATTGAGGAAAGTCACCAAATGACAAAATTGTTTTATAGTAGTCATTGTGAAGATAAATTGGCTTATTATTAAAACTGTGTTTTCTTCCAATCGCCATATCGAAATATTAGAAATCATTTAAATGTGGAAATACACCAAATTTTCAATGGAATACATATGGACTGTACATAAGAGACCAATTTCAGCATTCTTTAAGATAACCTTATTGAAATTTATAAATTTTCAGGAAATGCTTGATCAATATATTGAATATTTTTGTTTCAATTTTGTTTTTGTTGATGTAAACTCGCATATCACTAGGCTGCATTAATTCTCGGCTCTCATCGTGCCAATATTCACCATAAAATTAAATGCTCGTATGATTTGGAGCATGATATTGCTGTAAAAAACTCAACTTTTTTTGGATATTTTGCTATCAAACAATATTTCCCGCAAAACTAGAAATTTTTGAAGAGCAGAGAATCGAACAAAGCAGAACAACAAAAACTAACCACGATATCACAGTGAAGTTTGACAGTTGTGGCCATTTGGCCCTATGCTGGTTTTGATGGTAGCCAACAGGTTTTATGAAGGACATTTTCAAAATCTTCATATTCTTGTAAAGGTTTTATTGATTGGTTTTCACAACCGTCTATAATGTGGGCCATTTTGTTCAGTTTTGAATGTCGTTTTATCAACAAAGCCGGGAGGAGTGCTATACATCTGGAATAATACTAAAATTGTTATTTGGGTTAGTGAGCCAGTAGGATTATTTTTGGGTTGCATAAAGTCAGTCAGCATATATCCAATAAACTAGACCAGGCCGCACTGATATTTTTCAAGATCATTGCTTATCGCACTTATCACTCTCAATTAAATAGACGCAATTCTATAGTTATTGGTTTAGAGCTTTGGATATTAGTATTTTGAAACTACTGTTCCTATGAAATTTGAGGAAAAGATCAATTCTCAAGTAGTTTATGATTATGCCCTAAAAGCCAATTGTAAACAATGATTTCAATCGTTCACATCTCTTGAATCTTGAAACATTCTCGTGAATTGAAGACAGCTATTGGTAGATTTTTATTTGATCTACCACATTATTTTGTTGGATGTTCTATAAATCTTGTGATTCGTGAGAGATCAGTCTTTAAAGCCATTGTTTGCAAATGGCTTTTAGACCCTTATCATAAATTACTTGAGAATTGACGTTTTAAAATTCTCAGTATTTACTTATATAGTTGCTTCTTTCTGCAAAAGTTTTCAGGAGTCAACACTGAAAATTTATTTTCGCTAATTAGCTCTCACCCGTTTACAAACATTGATTTTGTACATTGAAAATATGTCGTTTGGAAATTGTATGAAACAGTAATGTTATTCTATTGCTGGCCAAATGCTATAAACTACTCAAGAGTTATTCTGACCTCCTAATAAGTCACCTAGTGATTCATTTGGAGGCCAGGGTGACTCGTGAGAAGTCCACAGATTCAAATACAGCTCTTCCTAAAAATACAGTATCCAATCCCATGTCTGAAACAGAGAGGAAAGCTGGACAAATCCTGGTGCTTGCTCTTTTTGTTTCATTTCGATTTCGAGTCGATATAGTAGATCAGTCAGTTATTCATGAACCACCAGAGTGTCGTTTCTTGTTAATTTGAAACAAAATATTTGTAGCTCGTTGTCTTGTTTTCGGACAATGTATAAATGTTCTTTCTGTGTAAACAAATGCTTCTTCCTTTTGTCAATTGTGCGAACCCAATGTGAGTTGGACATCTCCCCGTCGATGAGCTGCATCATGCTCGAAACCGGTCGGATAAAAAGGTCAATTTTGAAGTCCTTTTGCGTTTGTAAGAACTATAAGTGTTGTGTCCGTACTCGCGTCGCGTTTCCGTTGAGTGTAATGCTGTTCTTACGTTAGCACAAAATTCATAAATATGAGTGAAATCGAGGATGAGCTTGGAAAAACGAAAACATGTGAAACTTTCAATATAACTCTATAAATTGACAATTAAACAAACAGTGACAACTGTAACAACACTGAATACTTAATTTATAGATAGTGATGAAGCAACTCAACATGCACTGAACAAAGGATTCAGGATATACTACATTAGGTAAAATTACTGATCGCAGTGGTTAATGCCCCGAACAGAGGAGAATAAATGGCAAGAGGTTTTACTACTGGAAATTATGCTGTCAAGTTTTTTATTTCGTTGCACAGTGATTGTGATTTTTCATGTGAAATTTATTTTCAAAATGTTTTTTTTATCTGTTATTTTATCTGCCATGATATTGCATTCGTGCACGATTGGTCAAAGTAATGATTGTATTTGTTTAGATCCTTTCGAAAAGAACAAGGTGAAAATATGGAAAGTGTTGCGCTACTATTCTAGAGACAAAAATGTATCCTTTAGCATCACAGGGCATGCCATACCAAATGAAGACTGAACAGTATTTTTGGTGAGATCTATCTGATTGTAACTAAGTTTTTACGATACTGCTAGGTACGTGCCATCCTTGAAAAATAATATGCTCTAATGGTGGAAGTGTATGCCAAATACCAATATCCATATGATGCTTGCACTGTGTTTAAGCGAGGTTTGTTGTAAGTAAAAGCGACCTCAGAATGGACGTTAGCAACCAGGCATACACATAGAAATGTGAAATGTGGTAGATTCAGATAAAATCTTCAGATAATATGGCGGATTGTGCTGTTTTGACTTTCGAAAAATGGTTGCCATTATCATGAGAAAAGATAATCAAAGGCTTGATTTTATAAAGATACTAAAAATTCTTACGGCTCTCAATCAGATTTGGAATTCACTTTTGATTGTTATTTTTTGTATTCTCCCAGGCGCGGAGAAGTCAGTCAAGGGGATTTCCCCTTGCTTATCCTGCATGGGGTAGTATGACAGAGTTATGTACCTGATCGGATACTACCGTTCAAATGCCCTCCACTCGTTTTCAAACTTGTATCTTTCAATACACTTTCTCTTCATGTCTATTCATTCTAGCAATAAAATTACTGTCCACTCCTAGCGCTTCGCAAGGAGGTGAGAAATTATCTGCTTCTGCAATCTTCATCAAAGATATGGAATGTCAAATAAGTTTGAACATTCTGCTGGAAATTCAATATCTATATGTTAAAGTTGGGATGAAAAAATAGATCAAATTTTACATTTGAGCACGTTGTTCTGGTGAAGTGGAAGCAGGGTTTAGTCTCACCAAAGGTGATTTAAAGTTTACAGCAAGAAAGCAAATTCATCGATGCTTATGACCATTTTTATGTTTTTTAAATATTTCGTTTCGACAGGTCCGACCTTATGTCTTATGTTTCCAACATGTTACTAAATTGGATAATGTAATAGAATTTCTGTTGCAATTTTGGATCTTTAGAATGGCGCATGCATTAAGCTACACAGATAAAAGAAACATTTAGTTTTCTTCGTTTCTAATGTACATATAGGTAATGCTAGATTTGGCAGAAAATAATGGGATAGTTCGTAGCCTCTTAAAACTCTATTTTTTCTGTGTAGAGTCAAACGAAAAGTTACACAATAAAGCTTCCATATGTAATTTCGTTTAAGGTTTCGATCATTAATCATCTTCAGAATTATGACAGAACTGTCTTTTAGCTTTTCTGAAAAAGGGAAGGTCCATTAATTACGTCACGCAGTAAGGGGGGCGGGGGGGAGGGTTTGGGAAAACGTGACGATCCATACAAACAAATTTGAAGGTCCATACAAAAAACGTGACAGGGGGGTTAATAAAGTCATTTTTTTGCGTGACGTAATTAATGGACGTTCCCAAATACGAAAACTTCAATTGATTTTTTCTTCTGGCGTTGTTTTAAGTCACCAATTTATTAAAAATCGCATTGAAAACTTACTTCTCTAGTAGTTTGGAGTGACTATCTACTCTTTAGTTGACTTCAAACCTCAAAATCGATTGAATGTTGTAAAAAGAATATAATTTTAAAGCGATGGTTTTGTTTTTTACTCTCATAATTTTTGCCAGTACCCTGTGGTATTTGAGCCAAATTTTTGACGTATTAGAATTTTTTTTTATCAGTTCGTTTATTTGTTAGGCTCAGGCTTGTGTAACACTTTACGGAGCCGGTACTCAATATTGTTGTACAAAAAAATTTACTTTTTGTTATTAGTAATAGAGGGATGCCAATTACTCGTGGCTAGCTCGAGGTTAATGAGTCACATTTTCGTTTGGAAAGGGCTAGGTAGGTAACTTATTTAAGCCATTATTTGCTGCTTTTGGTTGCGAAATCTACCAAATCCTCGATCTCTGTAGTCCCTTTCAGGAACTAAGCCGCAGATGGGTGACCACAGCTTGTTGAGAAGGTACAAGTAGCACAGGAATAAAAGGATAGTATAACTGGGACACAATGGTAGCGAATTTACTAGAGTGGAAGGAAGGGAGGTGATGACATTACACTCTTAGATCAGACAAACAAAGGAATTCGTAAATCACATGCATGTAGGGAAGATCACGCATTCCCAAAACATCTCTTATCTAGCGAAAGGGTTGTCTACCTCGGGCCACTAGGGTATCCAATAGTCGTGCTCTGGAGGCATCATTATCCGGGCAATGCCAAACTGCGTGAGGGATGTCATCATAACCGGTTCCGCACCTACATAAATTGCTATCGACGAGGTTAATTCTGTAGAGATGTGCGTCTAGCGAGTAGTGGTTGGACATAAGTCTTGACATCACACGAATGAAACCGCGACTTACATCCAGACAATTGAACCACGATCTCGACGAAACATACGGAATAATGGAATGTAACCACCGCCCAAGAGAATTACTTGTCCAATCGTTTTGCCAACTTTGAAGAGAACTCTGACGTACTAATGGGAAAAATTCATCATGTGAAATTCTTCTTTCAAAAATATCGCCTTCCTGTGCGCCCACCTTTACTAGAGAGTCCGCCATCTCATTGCCTGGGATTGAGCAATGTCAGGGGACCCATACAAAGGTAATCTTAAATGATCTTTCGACCAACGCACACATCTGCTCCCTTATATTTGCAAGGAAGTAAGATGAGTGCCTCACTGTTTTCATCGACTGCAGGGCCTCAATAGAACTGAGACTATCTGAGAAGATGAAATAATGGTCTATGGGCATGCCGGAATTATCCCCAATGAGAAATTGATTGCTGCCAGCTCAGCAACATATACGGAACAAGGTTCCTGAAGTTTCCGGAAGGCAGACGAGTATTCATTGTGAACACCGAAACCAGTGGATCCATCAATGCGTGACACATCAGTGAAAAATCTACTATTGCAAATGACATGTCGGTACTTTTTAATAAAAATATGGGGAAATAAAATAGGCCGAAGTTGATCTGGAACTCCTTGAATGGCCTGTTTCATGGAGAGATCATAATCAATGGAGGAACTGTGATAAGGGAAGCGTACACTAGGAGAACTATAGCGTGGAAGACTTATAATGGATGACATATAGTTAATATAGATTCGCAAGAATCTAGACTGGGTACTCAATTTGAGCATTTCTTCAAAGTTTTCAATCACAAGGTTGTTACTGATTCCACACTTGATCAGTATTCTAGATGAGAGCTCCCAGAAGCGGTTCTGTAAGGGTTTTACTCCTGCCAGAGCCCAAAGGCTCATATTATGCGTTGAATGCATACAGCCAAGGGCAATACGTAAACAACGATATTGAACGCGTTCCAATTTATTGAGATGGCTGTTTCTTGCCGAGAGGATGCAAAAAGAGCCATATTCGAGAACTGAAAGAATAGTTGTTTTGTAGAGTTTAATAAGGTCTTTCGGATGAGCACCCCACAATGTTCCGGAAATTGATCTTAGAAAATTGATCCTTGGTTGACATTTCTGTTTTAAATACGCAATGTGAGTGCCCCAAGTGCATTTTGAATCAAACATGACTCCAAGGTATTTGAAGGTCAAAGATTGGGTAATGTCTCTATCCAACAGCTTGAGACGCAGTTGGGCTGGGAACCGCTTTCTACTAAACACTACCAATTCGTTTTTTTTTGCGGTGAAAACTCGATCCCTAAATTTCTGGCTCAGATGGACAGATTATTTAGGGAATTTTGCAATGGTCTTTGCAAGACTTCCGCACGTGGACTTCTTAAGGAGATCACAGCATCGTCTGCAAGTTGTCTTAGCGTGCATCTATTTTCCAAGCAGTTATCAATATCTTTAACATAAAAATTATAAAGTAAGGGATTTAAACATGAGCCTTGGGGTAAGCCCATGTAGCTAATTCTGGAAGTTGTCAGTTGACCTAGATTGGAGGTCATTTGTTTTTCTGACAGTAAATTATACAAAAAATTATTTAAAATTCCTGGTAAACCATTACTGTGCAGGCTATCTGTCAGTATATCTATGGAAACTGAATCAAATGCGCCCTTAATATCCAGAAACACTGAAGCCAATTGCTCCTTGTGTGCAAAGGCCAGTTATATATCAGATGAAAGCAACGCTAAGCAATCGTTTGTTCCTTTGCTCTTTCGGAAATCAAATTGCGTATTTGATAGCAGGTTGTTTGATTCAACCCAAGGGTCAAGTCTTGATAGGATCATTTTTTTCTAACAATTTCCTTAAACATGATAGCATAGAGATCGGACGGTATGAATTGTAATCAGACGCTGGTTTCCCAGGCTTTTGAAAAGCTATTACTTTAACCTGTCTCCATTCGGGTGGAACTATGTTTAATTCCAAGAGAGTGTTTAGCGATCTCGGGGAGATTTTTCAGAAGGTTAAATTTAATCATATCGCTTCCCGGAGCAGAGTTGTTCGATGAAAGAAGTGCCATTGAAAATTCCAACATTGTGAATGGTTCGTCCAGAAAACCGTTACTTCGGATGGAATCCCGTGAATTCGGTTGTGTTGGGACAGAGTCTGGACAAACCTTTTTAGCGAAGTCGAATATCCACTGCATGGAGTGTTCTTCACTCTCATTGGAGGATGAGCGGTTTCGCATGTAACGAGCCTTTCTCTAAAGCGTTGTCATCGAGGTTTTTATAGATAGTCCCTCTACAAACGAATGCCAGTAATTGCGTTTCCTAGCTTTGAGTAAGTTTTTAAGCTTTTTTTCAAGCTTTAGGTACTTATCAAAAAGCTCACATGTTTCATGTCTACGATAATCTTTAAACGCATCGGATTTCTCAAGATACAACTTTCTGAGATTCTAATGCACTTTTGTACATCAGTTCGGAAAAGAAACGATACTCTTCTAATGGTGGAAAAGGATCGGAAGTATCAATACCAAGGGTTACCACCGATGCAAAATGTTGCCAATCAATATGCTTCGTGAGGTCATAAGCAACATGGATTGACTGGTCTGTTTTTTTAAAACTATTTGTGATTGAGATAATAATTGGTAAGTGATCACTACCATGGGGATCATTGATTACCTTCCACAGACAATCTAATGATAGTGAATTAGGGCACAAAGATATGTCAAGTCGACTCTCCCTGGTAGGAGGTTTTGCTATTCGTGTCGCTTCCCCAGTGTTCAAGATGATTAAGTTGAAATCGTCGCATAAGTCATAGAAAATACCCGCTCTATTGTCATCGTATTGTTCGCTCCAACCAGTACCGTGGGAGTTCAGATCGCCCAGAATCAGAACTGGAGATGGAAGTAAATTAACTGAACTCCAAAGTTGACGGCGGTTTATTGATGTCCTCGGACGGACATAGACAGAAGCTATGCAAAGATCTTTATTCTTTACATTTATTTGGCAAGCGACGATTTCAATGCCTGAGATTATTGGGAGTGTGATTTTATAGAAGAAGTAGCACTTTTGATCCCAAAAGTACGCCACCATATGAATCAGCTCTATCCAGGCGAATAATGTTAAAATCGTGGAAGTTTAATTCATCTTCAGAAGAAAGGCATGTTTCACAGAGAGCAAATATATCACAATTAGAATTGTGAATCAAATACTTGAACGAGTTTAATTTAGGTATTAGACTACGACAGTTTCATTGTAATACGGTGATCATATCCAGTACTTTCCAGACGTATCTGATTTGTAAACAAAGTGGAAGTAACATTCAAACGTTAAATCTTGAAACTCATAGCACTTCCATCAACTAGGATTTTCCCTAACACGATGGTGATGCTGCTTTCCATGAGGGTGCTGAGTTTTAGAATGATGTTTGAATACTACTTCCCTCTTGCAAAATCAGATACGTCTGTTTAAAAGTACTCAGTATGAACCTCACTCGACGAATTATTCATCGAAAATATGAATTCACCAATGAGGGCCATGATACAGTCAATTGCGAAGTAGTTTCCAACTATAGGAATAAGCAGGTCAATAATCCCTCGGAGCAGTGAAGCATCCGAAAGACCAAGAGCATTTAAAATGTTATCCACAATGTCCCTAAAAAAAATCTTACCTTGCTTGGACGGGATATTCTGAACATTGCGGGAAGACATAGTTTTTGCTTTTGACAACCTCTTACGGTTACCGTTATTATGTAGCGGCGGGGTGGAATAGCTACAGCTAGGAACGGATGCATCAGAACTTTGTATGAGAAAAAATTATAATTTAAATATAAGAACCTATGTTAATGACTTATACGTGAAAATGTACACATAAAAAAAATACATATAGAGTAAAACCCTCACCTAGAAAACACCTATGAGTCTTTATTGACGTAAACAGTATTTCGAACATTCATATAACATCATGTAACGTCATAATGGATAGCCATCAATCCTTATCAGGTTAAAATTTTACTTGAGGCATATTCGTTTAAAGACGATTCAAATATGACGTCCACTATTGTTTTAGATTTACCCCCCTCTATCACATTTTTGCCCATATCTTTCACACGTACTGTAACAAATCTTGATCTTCATAATTCCTCTCCCTAAAGATATACACCGCCATATTTGATCGCCCCTAAGCTCCATATTAAATCGCTCCTTACAAATAAGAATATAATAAAAACGGATTAGAATAGAGTAAGAAGCAAGCAGTTATGAATTACTGTTACTTAAACGTACATTTCTGATTCTGTTTTACTGATGTTAAGGGAAATTTAATGGTTTTGACCCTCTTCAAATGTTAGTCTAGATGATTATTGTTTTTTGCAAAGATGTTCAATACATTCAATTTTTTATGACTGCTAAATTTTATTGGATTCTATAGGGGTGTTGAAGACTATAACAAGCAAGTTTGCGTGATACATTGTAAAAATAGGACATAAAAAGGTGGTTTTTGGAAAAACTTTTTATTCTCAAAAGTTCTCATCTTGCAATGTATCGCGAACTTTTAGACAGTTATTAAAAAAAAATTTGTCCAATTCTTAGATAGATATATTTTGCAAATCTATTTTTTTTAAATTTTTGTTTAGCGTGTACGGAGTGATTTCATAATTTCCACATTTTTTTTTCATAAAAGTTCAGACGATTTTCTAAAAGTTATATATGCATCACTTTTTTGTTGGTCTTTTCCTTTTTGAGTTATGTTGATTTGAAAAAAACTCGTTCAAAAAACTTAATCCCTTTTCAAATCATAGTCTAGATAAATTAAAAAAAAACGTGTGCAAAATTGCTTGAAAAGACATAGTCTACACACTCACAAATTTTCATTGGATCCTGAAAGGGTGCTGCAACCACGAAGAGGAGTTGGCGTGAAATTCGTCTTAAGATTTATTTCTTTTTTTGAAGCATTAATCAAAAAACTTAATGAATTCCTTTGTTATTAATCATTTCAATAATTAATATTAATCGTTGAACAAAAGAGAAGCTTAGAACCCATTATTGACAGTAGCATTTCATTTAATGTTCAAATTTCATAATACACCCTATATTCTAGGTTTCTACTTTTTCCATGCGAGCAAACGTTGCGTGTTCATTTTACCTAAACTGGACACCGAGCGCTATTTTTTAATAACAGCTCATATGCCAAATCAGTCAATTTGTACAACACCGAGCAGTGTTTATTGATTTGCCAATTTTCCCATTTTCTCCGCCAAGTAGGTTACCGTATATGAAAACAAACCATAATAGTGCATCAGTTAGACTAATGACACTGTCTTTATTGGTAACACACTGCCATGCACGCAAAACAAAACAACAAAAAACTGCACCAACAGCACTGGACCAATCAAAGCAAGCGCTAGGCAATTACATCACACTTTTCCTCTTGTTTCGTGAGTAACAACACTTTCCCAGGCGTTGAAAAACCGAAACCTATCGATGGCTGATGGCGTTTTTCGCTGCCGCTGACAGCTTTTGGGTAACTATTTTTTTTTTCATACCGACGTCGCCGGTCGCAAGCTGATTGGTCGGTTCCTCAAAAGTGGGTTTTTCGCTGTGTGCCAATTTCACACCGATATTGAAGAATATTATCGATTCGGCAGACTAATTTGATTTTTTTTTTCGGAAAATTCGGTTACAAAAAATAAATTATTACGTTTTTTTTTTAGCTTCCCAAATTGTGAAACACAGTGAATTCCCCTTAACACACCGCGAGCATCACTTGTTTCCTGACCTGCGACATCCAGGCCGGTATTTTTCGAGTTTGCCTCGTCATTATTGACGTTGGTCAGGTTGTTTGCATGCAACATTTTGTAGCACAGTTTTGTTCGGTCTATGTTTTTAAGCTTCTCACCTGCACATGCACTTCATTCGATGCACCGCTGGTAAATTAGTATACAAACAATAATCACATTATTGTCGGCGGTGGCGGTGGGGTTGGTTTTCTCCTGCACGGCTCAATTTGAGTGGGCAGCTCGCTTGTGAGGGGTTCATTTTCCCATAAACATGATGAAAGTTGGACGGTCGGTGGTCGTCGGCGAATGTGTGGGCTCGCGGAAAATTGGTTTGCAATCCGTGGAATCTGAACTGATTGACTGACTGACTGACGGACGATGGGCGGTGTGAGCATACAGTGTGATCGATGCCACTGGCCACTGCAAATTGATGTTATTTAATCTGATTAACGAAAACTGATTTTGGTCGCACACTGGTTGGCTTGGAAGATACTGGAGATATGCCGTGTGTGCTTTTATTTTTGAAATTAGAGGTATTCAATTAGCTGAATTCTAAAAACTACAAGGTACAGCTCCATTGGGTTGTTCGAACTGATGAAGTACGACTACGGCAACTAAATATAAGCCATTTTGATTGTGGAATACAATATTGTTTGGATTAACCCTTTCAGGACTGAAGCTTTTCAAGTGTTATTGAACAAGAAATCTGATGTGGTCTGATTAATATTGGAAATTATTGAAAAAAGTAGGATATTATATCTGTTTAGATGTGCTTGGTCACCCAACTCTCCTGAAGGTCAGAAATTAAAATCCACAGTGGTACTGTTATGATATACGTTCTAATATAAACAATGCGTTTCTGAAGGTTTGCAGGTCCTGAGGAGACCATCAGACATTATGAGATAATTTTGTGGCCATTCTTTGCCAAACAAACTACCTCAGCTTTGCATAGCCCATAAAACTACTGTTACAATTGTAGACCTTAAGTTTTGAAAGACAGTTTGAAAGATCTACTAACAAGATTATCCTGGACGTTTCAGAATACTCATTGAACATGTTCGAGTTTTTATCGTCATTATATAGTATAATTATATATACAATTTAAGTTTATAGTTTATAGTAATTTAAGTTCGGAACTCAAGGTTATTTTTTATGAGCCTAAACGATCCCATGGAGATATCCGATAAATAACTGATGAGTATTACAAGCAGAAGATTTACTGAATGTGTTTGGATGTATATCGTCACCTCATGGAGTTATATAGTTAATGTTACGACTATAGATCTCAACTTTTGACCTTGAGAGCAGTTTTGGTGACTTAGAATATCTCAAAGGTAACTTCATTATAACCTGAGAGGTTGACCTTCCCGAAGACTCCCTTTATTTAGTCAAATACATATTGTCACTTTGTTTAGCCCGGGAAGGTACTACTGCTGTAGATTTTAAGTATTGCATACCAGGATAGTTTGAATAACTTAGACCATTCAAAGATTATTTCATATGTTATGTTGTTCCTCCAAAATATTCCAAAATATTCAATTAAAATGTTTCAATGCACATTGGTGCTTTTGCATAGCCCAGAAAGCTTTTTACAACTAT